>JAOCNB020086040.1:0-12017 GCA_026546465.2 Palythoa caribaeorum | reverse complement strand
CTTGGTGCGAAACGACCTAAAAAGTGGGACGAAACGACTTGGAGCGAAACGACCGTGGGGCGAAATGACTTGTATTCTTTAATTTATATTAAATACTATTCTGACCCACAGAGCTTCCGTATGGTTGGAAAAAAGAATTGGACAGCAAAGGAAATGTCTTCTTTATTGAGTAGGTTTTGTAATGAAACTACTGACATGAAGTTTCAATGTTCTTAATTACTGTATTTTCCCATGTATACATTGATACCATGTATTATAAGTCAAGCCCCAAAAGTTTGTCATTTCTGTTTTTTGCCCGTTTATAAGTCGAGATCAATTTTTGGGCTGACTTTCATGTCTTAAAACCTCGACTTATACACAAGCAAATACAGTAATTAAATCTTTTTTTAAATAGGATTCTCCATTATGATAAAATTATTTAAAATGAGGCATTAAAACAGTTAGTTATAATAACAGTTATATATCATAAAACAAACAATAATAGTAGTTATAATAAAACAAACATTTTCACATCTTCGCATTTGGCTGACTTGTTAATTGTTCTTGTCTTGCATCTCAGCGCTGCATGGACAGTAGGCATTGTTTAGGTGATACTGTTGGGAACAGAAGAAGATCAGGTCTAAGTTTGGCAATAAAAATATGGCGTCACAAATTTTTCATTGTTTGGCAAACCCACAAAATTTGATCTCTCAATCTTAAATAAATTAATTAAAGTACAAAACCAATCGTCCATCAAGTGTTGTTTATTATGGTGCTTGCACATCCTGCAACTCTACCTATGTTGGGAAATCTACCCGAAATTTCTCGATCAGACAGGCAGAACGTGAAGACACAGAAAAGTTTTCTTGCCCGTATAGCTTGCCCGCCACGCTGCAGCCTATCCTGGCCACACTTTCCAGTGGAAGTTCACGAATTTTTAAAAGGATACTCGAGGCGATCTTTATTGCCAAAATTAGACCTAATCTCAACAAGAAAGTACATTCTTTCCATCTTGTTCTGTTTCCCAACAGTATCACCGAAACAATGGCTTTTGTCCATGCAGCACTGGCATATAAAATTTAACAAGCCAGCCCAACCTGAAAATGCTCAATGTGTATAATGCAAAAACATTATTTTGTCTTATTATAACTGTTTTTTAAATTGTTAAATGTATTGAACTTCATAAAATGTTTTAAATTTTTATTTTAAATCAAATTTTAACTTCAATTAACGTTGATGGCATTTCAGCATTGATTATTGGATTTTTGAACTTCAATTTGTAACAGATTTTGGAGTATTTTTTTTGTAAATGATGCCATAATTATGGTTTACCTTAACCCTTTGAGCCCCAAGCACGACAATGAAGCAATGTTAAAATCTCCCAACTAAGTTCCATACTTCCTATATTGAGCAGTTTTGGAGAATTTGGCATTTCAACTTTTACAGCTTATTTCACTTGATCATTTCCTTGCTTCTCATTACCAGTTCTACTGAATTGTTTGAGTTATGTAAGGAGAGGTTGGAGGTTGATCATTTGCCTGGGGCTGTAAGGGTTAATTAGCATATTAATATTTTCTGTTGCAGTCTGATTAACAAACAAACAACTTACATTGATCCAAGACTTGTTGTAAAAGCAAGTAGTAAGAATAAGTCCCACATTCCAGATGGGTTGAGTACTGCTATGCACGTCCTTAGTGAGACAGACCTTAGTGGAAAGGTTGTCATGGTAACTGGTGCAAATAGTGGGATTGGTAAGTTTGCAGTGAGTACTGTAGTAAAAAGTGCCACGATGTTTGTAAATGTGATATCATGATTTTGAATTCAGTTCTGTTCTTTGCTGATATATTCCATTAATTTTAAAAACACTCACTTAAAGCTCAAGGCTGAAGGATACTCATAATATCTCAACTTATAACTATTATTTTTAAATTGTTACCACATCAAGTTCCAATTGGTGTCTTGCGAAATTCTTTTTAATGGTGGCCGTTTTCTTTTCTTAATCAAAACAGTGGTGGTTTATTAATTATGCTCTCCTGAACCCATAAAAAAGTATGTTTATATTACTTTCATAAAATAATGTTTTTTCGCTTGATTCTAGCTGTGGTTTACTGGTTCAACTGAGAAACCACAGTTAGTTGACCAGCCTGTATGGTTGCGCCCTCATATTTTCTGGTGCTCTCGGTTTACAGATCTTCAGCAAAGATGCTGACAGTTTCATGATATAGTCCAGGACATTGTTGAGATCTATTTTAACTCAATAACTCAAGATTCTTTTTATTCTACAACTTTTATTTTACTTTCTTCTTGTTCCATCCTAGGGCTGGAAAGTAGCTTCCATCCACTGCCAATTGCAAGTAATTTTTGCCTCAGCTGAGGACAAATCCTGAAAAAGTCACCCATCTGGACTCGTGATTAAGAATTACCGTATATTGTTGACGTGTATAAGTCGATACCATATATAAGTCAAACCCAAATTTTGGATACAAAATCGATGCTTTTTTAGAAGTTGTTTTTTGTATTTTTTGCCTTTGTATAAGTCAAGGTCCGTTTTTGGGCCAATTTTCATGTCTGAAAACCTCGACTTATACACAACAGATACAGTAGGATAAATTATATTAATCTGAACATACCAGTTTGAGCTAAAAATGTCATGGCATTAACCACCAAATTACAGTAGTTGATATCTTATAACTCTGTCTGTTAGTACTTTATATGCAAAGTTTAACTTCATATCATTTGTATTGAATAGAAACCGGCCAGTAAAAAGCTGTCTTTCTAATCTTAATTTAAAAAGATTTAAAGTAAACTATTTCTATCAGAGACTTTTTTTATGCAGCCTTACTTTTAGTTTTGTTTTATTTTGGGCAGGTAAAATCTGAGTCGGGCAAGTGTCTTCTCCAGATAAGCTAAATCCTTTTACGAGCTATTGTAGCCGGTCCCTATCTCAGGTTTCTGTAGTGTTAAATGAGAGTCATTGACTGCCCCAGGACGGAACATTAATCTGTCACAGGTTTGCCCCATGCAACAGCAGGTTAGCTGGTACTCATTTTTTTGACCTCGGGAGGATGAAAAGCTGAGTCAACTTTGGTGGAAAAGAAGGTCACACAAATGTTCAACACTCAGCTGAGCTGAGGCTTGAACCTGGGACCTTGTGGTTTGAAGGTAGAGATCTTACCACTGCGCCAACCACGCCACCATTGTCTACTCCAGATACTTTGTTAAAAAAGTAAGTTTCCAGCCCTACATCCTTTCATACTCTTTCCTGTGCTTTATCTTCTATAGACAAATCTTAAGTGTTGATGTACTCTTAAAAGTTTGTCTTATACCCATTGCCATTATTTTTAAGGTTTTGAAACAGCCAAGGCACTAGCCATACATGGGGCGCATGTTATCCTGGCTTGTAGAAACATGAAAAAGGCCACCTTAGCAATGGCAAGAATCAGAGCTGAAGGAAAGGTATATTTAATCTAACCTACATGGTTGCCACGGTCCTTGAAAATCCTGGAAAGTCCAGGAATTGAGGAAATAAAATTCCTTATTTTTTACAGCAATGTGTAAACAGAAGAATTTAGAATTTTTACACTTGCTTAGACAGAAACGTTTTTCATGCATTCAGCCTGTATTAAATGGTATGTGTCATTCATCCATTTTCAGAATCGTAATCCCAATGTGGAATGCTTGTTACTGGATTTATCAGCGATAAGGAGTATCAAGATATTTGTGGAAGAGTTTAGAGCAAAGAAACTGTATGTATGTTTGTTCTGTGTGTTCTTAGGATGCAATTCTTTGGCAAAATCCAAAATCGGATTATTGCATGAGATTACACGGGTTCTTTTTTTCCAAAGAAACAAAAAGTCCAACATGGGATTAATTGCGGATTCTTTTTGTCGAAAGAAACGAAAATCCAAAAAGGGATTTTTTCCAGCTTTACTGCAGACAGTTCCAGACAGTTTTTCGCGCGAAGACCGTTTACCACAGGACTATTTTCGACTCCTTTCCCAAAGAAATACAAAAGTCGTGAATCCTAAGAATCCGGATTACGATTAATCTATTGAATCCTCTTCGTGTACGGATTCATTGGGTTCATAATCCCGCTGAAGTTGGATTTTACCAAAGAAACAAAGAATCCCTTTTTGGATTCAGAATCCGGATTAGGATTTTTCCCAAAGAAATACACCCTTAATGTCGAGATATTAGAGAGTTTAAGAAATGAGGAAGTCAACAATGACTGCAAAGAACAATAGTAAACACGATACCTGCACACATCGGAATGCATCGAGCTCAGCACCTGCACACAGTTGTCGCCAAAAACATAATGTGAAAAGACCTGTTTTATTATTCTTCGTTCATGCTATACCGGATGGGTTTTCGTGTCAGTACGATAGTTGGTCCGTTCCAGTGTGAACACGGAGCGGAGCGAAATCTGTGCAACTCCTTTACACTTGTTCAATCATACAAAACCAAAACGACCCAGCCAAGCGCGTAGCATCCTATACGCATATATGCACGTGCGTACTTGAAGTGACCAGAAAGTTTTAAAATTTTTAGCAATTAATTGTTTCTATTTTTAAAATTTTCTATCGCCTCTCATCGTTAGCATTATTGCACATCAACAAGGAAAAAGAACTCAATGTTGAGAGTGTGGTCGACCAGTTTGCACAGCACAAAGAAAGACACTTCGCTCTTTGCTTATAAATGATAACTGTACTATAAAACGAAAATCGCTGCTGAGCGCCTGCTCGAGGATCCACAACCAAAATAATGTTTTGTTGGCACCAAATTTGCTCAAAATAAGGGCAAGACGCTTTGCTTGTATTCACACAACTATTTCGAACAAGAAATACAGAACGCAGTATTTTTTGCTCAGTTTAATTAGGTTTCTAGATCATATGTACTGGTGCGTACTTGAAAAAATGATTACGCTTCGCGCCTGCCAGCCATACAGCTATATTCGCAATTCACTGAAGTCGGAAGCGATACGATTTGGTATACACACTGCAATTTCAATGGTACAAAAACCTAACCGATACGTTATGTATCACTTTTGGAAGCGTCCCGTTCCTGGTATGCTTTGGCACAAAAATTGTTCTGAAATAAGCTAGCCTGGGGCTCTTCTGGAGCATTGGGGAGGGAGCGGCGGGCAAAGCAAGCCGCGAGGGGAATGGGAAGAGGGAAGCTCGTGCCTCGCTCATCAACTATCAATGCAGGAGAGCCGGCTTGCAGGCTAGAAATAAGCGTTCCCAGTGTGTATGCACGGCCTGTCTGATATGAGTTTTATAAAGGATAGATAGCTGTAGAGATAACTTAGATTTTTGAGGACCACGATGTATGATAACAAAAGTGTTCTCAGTATTTGTTTACCTTAAAGCAGGAACTGTTCTAAAGTTGTTTTCTTTTCACAAATCTTAACGTTGGAAGAAAAACCCTAAGGACCTACACAAAAAAGTAAAATATATTTTTTTCTGAGCCGTCGTTGTTGGTGTCGCGCTTGTGGTTTTTTAAAGCCCCTATTGTTAATGCTGGTAAACCATTGTTTTGTCTCAGTAGTTTTCTTTTCAGAAATGATGTATTGGTAAATTCTTCCAACCAAGTCCTATACTTTCCATATTAGCAGTTTGGGAGAATTTGCTTTTTAACTTCTGCAGATTATTCTGCTTGATCAATAGACCAGTTTCGAAATCTCAATTGCTGCTGACTACAATGACAACAGATTCAATTTGTACAGCCTTAGCCTCGTTTCGGTTTTAAATATTTCAAAATGCTAGTGAGAGAGAGAGCTACAAGTCATGCCTCCAACAATAAACACAGTTGTAAATAGTGTAAAACTACATTGGTATTTAGGAATATTTCACTTCATGTTGAGGCTAAGGCTGTACAAATGAATCCATTGTCAGAGGAAGTCAGCGGCAACTTAGAATGCAAAACTAGTCTATTTCTTATTTACCATTTACATGGTTTCGTTTAAGTTATGCCAGGAGAAGTGAGTTGTTAATAAATTGTATAGGAGTGAAAGGGTTATTTTCTCTATGATTCTGTCAAAGCTTAGGTGGCGGTTACTCCCTATATTGATATGATCGATAGGTATGCTCGTCGTATTTTTTAGGGGTCAAAATTGGCAATTTGGTATTTTTTAGGGGTTTTCAGAGAAAAGTCAAAGTTATTTTATTGAAACGGTATTTTTAGGGGTGCAAGAACAAAACGACTGAGTCTTATCTTTTCGGTGTCTTTGTGCTCTTATTAAAATCATCCAAAACAAATCTAAACAAACATGCTATAAGATATTTTTAGGGTCGAAAATTTTTACACTTTGGTATTTTTTAGGGTATTTTTTCACATTTCCCGACGAGCATCCCTATCCTACCCCAAAATACCCCCCATCCCCCCGGGTGTCAAAGTTAGCGTAGTGCGACACTTGCATGTGAAGCCAGACCAATCACTAACACTAACATTTAAATAACCTCTAGTTAAATATCTCACATCAAACTTTGCTCCATCACTAGCCCTTTGCATGTGCTCATCTGCAACGCTGCGGTGTTTGGTATCCCATGGCAACAGACTGAGGATGGGATAGAGCGAACTTTTGCCGTGAACCATTTGGGTCATTTTTACTTGGTGCGTGAACTGGAGGATATTCTGTGCTCCTCAGCACCGGCCAGAGTGGTTGTCGTGTCGTCCGAGTCACACAGGTTTGTTTATACTTTTTTTTCTTTTCCGAAAACTCTGTTTGTTATTCCAATAAGTTCCCTTAGTCATGGAACTTAAAAACTACATTTTGTAGGCCTGGATAAGTCGTGGAATTGTGAAAAGAAGGCTACTTAAAGCAGTTCTGCACAAAGAAAGTTTCTATTACAACGTTTTTGTGACAAATTATATGCCCGTGCAAACGATGACTATAATTTGTGTGAGAAGCTTCGCTGGTAATGTTTTCGGTCAGCGGCGAACAAAATAGCTTCATCATGACTGCTAAGCTGGAAGAAGCAAAATAACAAAATATGGCACACTTTATCACAAACAGTCCTGTGTTGTTGGCTTGTGGCGTGTCTGCTTTACATTTGGTTCCGTTAGGAAAAAAGGAGAAGAAGAATGGTTTTTTTGCCCCTCAACAGTCCCCCAAAAAGAAATGAAGTTATCTCCCAATTTTTACAAATTTCTTTGTCGAGTCATCTGCACGAGCAAATTTCAGGACTCCAGTTTTTCAACAAATGCATAAGTTTGATATATAACATTTGCAAAAAATCTCTCATCTACACGAGCAAAAACTTGTTGACACAAAAACTTTGTCAAAAAAAAAGAAATTTACTTGTGTAGGTCCCACCCGAAGGTCATGGAAAAATCATGGAATTTCAATATTTGCCTTTAGAACTGTTTCTAACTGTGGGAAAGTTTCAAATATCTTTCTTGTATTGTGACTGAACGAGGTCAACTTTACTGCAAATGCACGTTTTACTTTCCTGAACATACTCTTTGTTGTAGTACACATGAAGTACTTCCAAAGTACAGGCAAAGTACACTCAAGACAAATAAAGTATACCTTAAGTGCACGTGTTTGGAAGGTGCAGTTGACATTTAGATTTGAATTTTTAAAGAGTATTTAGTGTTGCCCACTTTGTTGTAGTTTATTCTTTAGAAATTTAAAGTGTTTTGGGTCTTGGTAAACTACTTAAGATAAAAATAAAGAAAAATATTATTCACCCTCGAATTTTAGAGTATTTCTTAAGATCTAGAGCTAATATCTTCCAGCACACACAAACTACGACACAATTAAAAATCCCAGCTGGCAGGAGGCAGACCAGTTGGCTATTTACAAAGCGTAGTGGATTTGACTCTTGGCTTTACCTGAAGACAAATCCAACTAGTGGTCAGAGCGGGACTTGAACCCGGGTCAACCACGATCAAGTCCATCACCCTAACCACTAGGCCACGCGTGCCTCCTCAATTACTTGGGTTCATGATTTTCATTTATAGTTTTCATTGGGAACTCTGGTTTCGTACAAAGTTCAAATTTAAAAATAAATTCTTAGTTTTTAGTTTTCCATAATTTCTGTTTGTTTAGAGAAAAAAAACGCTGGTAAACTAACTAATTTTGTCCGGCTTGCATATGTATTCTCGCTGTTCTATAGATTATGGTACTCATTTTACCGACCTCGGGAGAAAATAAAAAAGGTTACACAAATGATCAAGATTTGGCTAAGCCGGGTCTGAAACCCGGAACAATACAATACAATACAATACAATACAATACAATACAATACAAAGCGTCGCAATGCAACGCAATCCAATGCAATCCAACGCAATCCAATGAAATCCAACGTAATCCAACGCAATCCAATGAAATCCAACGCAATCCAATGTAATACAATACAATAAACTTTATTTCACGAGGGTGACATATTAATCTAAAAAAAGTTTTCTGACATATGGCCCATTGTGTTTGTGTAGAAGGCAGAGATCTTTCCACTGTGCCAACCACGCCACAGCTAGGAAATAGAAACATGGACTAAAAGTTAAGTTTGGGTTGACACTAATTAGCATGAGAACAATAAAAACTTGAACTTGAAAGTTGAACTTTTGACAAACTAAGCTCAGGATTATGATGAGTATTCAAATTCAAGTAGTCTCAATAAAAACTTGAGTGAAGATGCAACCATATTAGTTATCACTGTTACCAATTTTATCTCCAAGCAATTTGTCAATATCTCACTTCTCCTTACAAAACCAAAACAGAACAATATAACTGGTATTGAGAAATGAGGAATTGATCAAATGGATTGATCTGCTGAAGTTTAAAATCCAAATTCTCCCTAACTAGCTAACATGAAATGTATAGGGCTTGGTTGGGAGAATTTAACAATTGATATGTCATTGTCGTGTTTGGTTACCGTACATGTATACCTTCAGGGGTGTTTTGCGTCAAAACGATGCAGTGCATCTGTCTT
Source organism: Palythoa caribaeorum (assembly GCA_026546465.2). Taxonomy (NCBI): domain Eukaryota; kingdom Metazoa; phylum Cnidaria; class Anthozoa; order Zoantharia; family Sphenopidae; genus Palythoa; species Palythoa caribaeorum. The sequence goes on along the minus strand of JAOCNB020086040.1, from coordinate 3,102 downwards.
AAACCATAGATACCTAAACCCATATATCAACTTAAAGCTTATAGAGCTGGCTTTCGAACTGTACTAAAAATTTTGAAAGATTTTTTACGTTCTCTAAAAACAAACGAGAAAATCGCCTTTCGCGAGTTACAAGTCCAAGCGATTATTGATATTTAATGATTTATTTAACCCACCAGTTTCCAGACCAAAAGTGCTAAAAAAGGTGTCTGCGATTGCAGAGGAAAGTTACGGCGTTTTTTCGAATTGGGGTTTAAAAAAGTTTATAGACCGCGGAAAAATTGCTCTAAAAAGGTTTCTCTAAAACTTAAACAAATCGCAGGTCACAGTTTTTGTTCTTCATATATTGAAGAAGCTACTGTGCAAATTTTAGGAGACACGAACAAAACTCCCTTTGACTTGGAGCTCTCGTAAGGCGACTTTTACGCTCGTTTTTAGAGAACGTAAACAATCTGAAAATTCATTTTAATTCAAAATTTTTAGTATAGTTCAAAAGCCAGCTCAATAAGCTTTAATTTAATAATAATAATAATAATAATAATAATAACAATTTATTAACACTGAACAATAGTTACAAAAACATATTGAACCTGCAAGTAGCTAAAGCTAGTCTAGGCAGACTTTGATATATGGGCCCAGGTATCTACGATTTAAAACAGACGCACTGTATCGTTTTGACGCAAAACAACCCTGAAGGTATACGGTAACCTTAAATGGTATGCCCTTTTTTGTCTACAGGTTTCCCGACATTAATTTCTCAGCAAAACTGTGTCTAAGTGATGTTCCACTGCCTCGGTCCAACTACTGGTCAATATTAGCATATAATCAGTCCAAACTATGTAACATGCTGTTTGCCATGGAGTTAAACCGACGGCTTGAGTCACATGGGGTCACATGCAATGCAGTGCATCCTGGAAATATGATTTTTACCCGCCTTCCAAGGTCCTCGTGGATGTATTGGTTTCTGTTTTTGATCGTAAGACCGTTTACCAAGTCTACGGTAAGACCTCTTTAATGTTTAAAGAAACTAGCCCGATATGTTAACATAACGTGAGCTATATAACTAGAAAGACACGGAAAATGGTGGCGTATGCAAAAATCCAATGAAAACTTACTATAACTGAAGTGCTTTTAAAGAATCATGGATTGTCGGGCTTGCACAGTCTTCAAAGTTCTTGAATTTTATTTCGGGAGTCCTTGAATAGTCCTTAAATAGAAGGAAAGATAATCCGAATAGGGAGACCATGATAGTGATTTTCACTATAGATCGGGGTTGGCAATATTTCGGTTTAATTCAAACCATCTTCAGGCCGTTTACACAACAAGTTAAGAAGAGCGTGGGATTTAAATACTAAATTATTTAAGTAACAGTAGCTCGCGGCTAGCTTTCAGGCCTTTGTTGAGTAAGGCCTCTTTGTTCTTGATGTAATAAGCTTCCTTGAATGAAAGTATATTCCAATTGGAATCTGTGTCAATTACACGAGTATTTTCCCTGACTGTGTTAAGTTGAAATACTTTGGTGTTTTCTTTTTAACTTTGTTGTGCAAACGGCATGAAGATGGTTTGAATTAAGCCGAAATATTGCCAACCCAGATCTAGTGAAAATCACTATCATGGTCTCCTTATTCGGATTATCTTTCTTTCTATTTTATGTCAAACTGTCAGCTAATCCAGGATCTTGAATAGTCCCTCGATTACATTTATCCATAAAAAGTCCTAGACGTTTTCTTTTAAGTCCTTGAAGAGGTCTCGATTTTTGTTTTCAATTTGATGAGGATGTGGTGGAGCTGCTCACAAATTCCAAAACTTTTTAAATGTATTCATTTTACTCCCAAGATTAGGAGCATTTGACATAAATGTGTATGGGAACGAAACCCTGGACAAATGAGCTTAAAGTTTTGGACTTCAACATATGTTACCTTGGAATAGATATATGTTTGTGTGGGCACACTCATTTTTCGTTAATGTGATCGTATTTAAAGGGATCATCTCTAACATGCTAAACAACTCACAAAAGTGCATGACCAGTAAAATTACATTTCTGCCAGGTGGACTGGTCCTTGAAAAATCAGATCGGTCCGTGAAGAGTCCGCAAAAAGTGATTACAATTTTTGGTATGAACGCTGATTGCATTTGGTTGACTTATATTATGCTAGGGAGGCAACGTGGCCTAGTGATCGGGGCGCTGGATTTGAATGCGATTGACCTGGGTTCAAGTCCCGCTCTGGCCACTGGTTGCATTTGTCTTCGGGTAAATCCCAGAGTCAACTCCACCATTCTATTTTGTGAATATAATTATAATTGGAACGCATTTGTTTTTAGGTTAGTAATAACATGAATAGTTTTGTTTTGTGTGATATTGAAGAATTAAAAAGTAATCACGATCAAGAATGAATAAAGTTGTTATGTCACGACATTAACATCATGATCAGAGTTTGTTTGTTATCTTCAGTTCTTTTATTTTTGTCATTTTCCTTCAAATTATTTCTTTAGCACCGTCACTTGGATGTCTGTTTGGCCACGAAATCGAAATGGAATGTTATAATTTCTTGTTTTTCCTCCATCAAAGTGTTCCAAGCGTACCCTTGTTGTGTTCCTGTTAAAACTTCCGGGTCTCATTTCTCTAGAGCCTCGCGTTTGCACCTTTTCGATCTTGATGGTATACGGTAACAGTAGAAGCTAAAACTATTTCTAAAATTTGAAGCATCCAGAGGCACAAAGTTGACTTGTTTAGATATTCGTTAGAAGTACGTTGATAAATTTTTGTATACATTAGAATGATGGTTAACAATGGCGTGCCGGCATGTTTCCGCCTAAATGCTTTTCTCAGATCCCGTGCTTTTAACTTGTTTACAAACTACCTCCTGTTTCTAGAAAGGGCTCATCAGATTTCGGTAATGGTTGTGTGCGCTGTAAGTTGTAATTACTGTTGTTGTTCTTACACGTATTTCTTGTTGGTGTTGCTTTATTAAATTACTGTTTGTGTTGATACAACAAAAATTATTAAAAAAAATATATTGGTGTCTAGCGGTTTTATCTATTTGTTTTCCTTACTTTACTAACGTTGTTCAGTTACTGTGCTCACTTAGTGGGTGGCTCCACCTG
>JAOCNB020085961.1:0-10775 GCA_026546465.2 Palythoa caribaeorum | reverse complement strand
GAAATGCTATCTCAGGTAGGTAGCTATTGATGAAATACATTACATGTCCCTGTGGTCACATGATTTCAGGACCTCCTACAGGTCCCTAGGCTGCATCAGGGAAATGCTATCTCAGGTAGGTAGCTATTGATGAAATACATTACATGTCCCTGTGGTCACATGATTTCAGGACCTCCTTCAAGTCCCTAGGCAGCATCTGGTAAATGCTACTTCAGGTATGTAGCTATTGATGAAGTACATTATGTGTCCCAGTGGGGGCATGATTTTAGGACCTCCTACAGGTCCCTAAGCTGATCAGGGAAACGTTACCTCAGGTATGTAGCTATTGATGAAATACATTACGTGTCCTTGTGGATGCATGAATTTAGGACTTCCCACAGGTTTCTAGGAAAGTGTGGAACTTTTGTTTTCAAAAAACTTCACGAACTCTGTAAGGATGTTTGTAGTAACCCTCTCCTTGGTTTCACCAAACAGGTTCCCATTGTTGCTCTAACAGCCACAGCAACATCCATGGTCAGGAATGATATTTGCAAAAGCCTGAAATTGGCCAACCCAGCACTTATTTGCACCGGCTTTGACAGGTATAAGAAAATTTGTCACTTGTATTTATATTGAATTTATCGTACCAGAATTTTGGTTGTCATTATCCTTTGATAGAACACATCTATGTTAATGATGGTGGTTTTGAACAAGACAAAAGAAATTTCTCTAACGCTAACATTGTGTTCTTTTGTATTTGTTCGATTGCCTGCAGGTAGTCTGTAAAAATTAGTTTTTTTACTCAGCTTGTAAACAGCATTCATCTGTTTTTGTTGTTATTTCTATTGTCGTAATTGTTGCTATATACAAGAGCTAATAATTCTAGCTAAAGATTTCAATTACTTTTATAGACCCAACTTGTACTTTGAAGTGCTTTCAAAGACGAGTAATGTTGCCACAGATCTGAAACCATATCTTATGAAGACACAGAATCGGTTGGTATTATGCCTTGCTTGATTTAGTGAAATAATTTGTGGTAATTTGTAGCTCATTTGTTTGAACTACGATCGTCTAGCTTTTGCCTTATTCGTTGATGAAATAAAGAAATCATAAAAAGAAAGGAAGGTAAATAAAACAGGGAAAAAGGAAAGAAATACATTGGATAACTATTTATAACTGATTATACTGCAGTCCAATTCAACAAAAAAAGCTGGCTGCCAGGGATGAGTCCAAAAAAAGGAAGGTACTATTGTAACCCTGTAAGGCCAAACACGACAAATGATGTATTGGGAAATTCTCTTAACCAAGCCATATTAGCAGTTTGGGAGAATTTCGCTTTTAACTTCTGTTCCACTTGATCAATTCCTTATTTCTCCTTACCAGTTACTTTGTTTTGCCTGAGTTATGTAAGGAGAAATGAAATGTTAATGAATTACCTGGGGATAAAGGGGTTAAACTAGCTACATATTAATAAAATTACACTTATCCTAAATAAGATCTCTGCCTTCTAACCACAAAGTCCCAGGTTCAACCCCCATCATCAGCCGAGTGTTGAACATTTCTGTGACCTTTTCCGCTAAAGTTGACTCAGCTTGCCATCCTCCCGAGGCCTGGTAGAGGGTTGAATATTTGAGTGACTTTATTTCCTGCTAAATTTCACTCAGCTTTCCTTCATACCAGGGTTGGTTAAATGAGTACCAGCATACATGGACCGCTTAGAAGTGGCTGGCAGAGATGCCAATATATGCTTCGGTTCCGGTCCGCTGAGGGTAAATGATCATTGTAAAACACCTTTGAGCATATCCATATGGAAAAGGTGCTATATGTATGCATCATTTTACTTTACTTTAGATCTTTCGCAGGGAAAAATCGGGGGATTTAGTTTTATGGGAATTTTGTACAAACAAAAGTGAGCTTGTGAAGCTGTTACATGATAAGCTTCTGAAATAGTGCACACTGCATAATGCGTGTTCTGAAATGTATTCTACGCTGTTTTTCTTCTTTTAGTTTCAAGATTGAATTTGCTTTTGATGGTCCAACTATTGTTTATTGCCCAACCAAGAAGAAAACAGAAACAGTGGCACAGGCGCTATGTGGTAACAGTTTTCTTCGTTGCTCTATTGGTAGACCACTACACCCGCATCACAGTGGTCTTGGTTGGAATCACATTAAATTCTTTACATTTTTTCATGCTTCTCTTTTGTGAATATTTAAATTGTCTAATTTATTACTGCAAAACTCACGCTATGATGTCATACAAGCCACTTCCAATAATTGTTTATCATACTCAGTAGTAATAGTGACATGGTTGGCGCCGTGGTAAGATGCCTGCGTTCTAGCCATATGCTCCGGATTCAAACTCTGTCTCTGCCGAGTGTTGAGCATTTATGTGACCTTCTATCTGCCAAAGGCTAAGCTGGGGACTAACATCTTTCTAAGCCACGTCCCACAAGCGTTATGATTTAACTTCACTATACTTAATTTTAGCTGTGCCATGCTGGCAAGACCTTATAAGGTTCACCTTTATTTAAGGGTAAACATAAAGGGTGACGCCTGCTTCCTCTGTGGCCATGGTGCCCAATATAGTGGTTACAAGTTACCATTGGCACACATGTGCTGAACTTGTTAGTTTATCTTTCTAAGCCACATTTCACAAGCATTATGCTTTGACTTAACCTGTGATCGATTGGCATCAGTCCTGTTCAGGGGGAGTCAATGATGCTGGCGCGTAAAAGGATTTAGTTATTTATACTCCTTTTACACAAATGATTTTAATAAATTGATCTGCGGCCAAGAGATTTGGCTTTATAACTCAGTTGGTAAAGTGTTGCTCTGACATCTGAGATCACAAGTTTAAATGCAGTTTAAATCTTGAGATTAAGCTGCATACAGTACTTCAACGATGGTTTCATAACTCAAAATTTCACCCATGATAGTTTTGAATGTTTAACCGAGAACCATAGTGGGGTTATAGTCAGTGACTCTGATGCTGAAAAAATGCCTTATAGAAACAAGTAAAATTTTGACGGTTGTATAAGTGTGAAGAAAGAATGTTCTTTCTTTTGCAAGTGCAGGACTTGGTGTGAAATGTGGCATCTATCATGCGGGTCTAGGTATCAAGGAAAGGAAATCCGCCCATCACCAGTTTATCAGGGACGAGTTACAGGTACAAAGACCAGTTTTCTAATGATACTTGTAGTTGAGAGATCAGAAAAACCCAGCTTTAGATTAGTGCTTTGGTTCTTGTGTGGTTAAATTTTGAAAAAGAATTGGAACGAGCATTAGATCTCTTGCCCAAAAAGTGTAAAAACTGACAATGTTGTAGACCATCATGGTGGCTGTAGTGATGGTGATGTTGAAAGTGATGATAATAACTACAGCGATGATGATGATGGTGATGATGATGATGATGATGATGATGATGATGATGATGGTGATGATGATGATGATGGTGATGATGATGATGGTGATGATGGTGATGATGATGATGATGATGATGATGATGGTGATGATGATTATGTTGATGATGATGATGGAGGTGATGATGATGGAGGTGATGATGATGATGATGATGGTGATGATGATGATTGTGGTGATGATGAGGATGACAATGATGATGATGGTGATGGAGTTGATAATGGTAATAAAGATGACAACAATAGATTATGATGATACTCAATAATCATTTAAATGCATTTGATTTCCTTTAGTGCATTGTTGCCACAGTTGCATTTGGCATGGGCATCGACAAGCCAGACGTAAGAAAAATTATTCACTATGGAGGTACGACCAATTCTGTTAAGCACTATGATTGGTCAATTTCAAGTACTTCTCATAATTTGTATTGTTTTATTTTTTACATCACAGCAGAATTCGAACTCATAAACGTTTGTACATATTTAATGTTGCCTGCCCTGTACTCCCAACTACATGCACATGTCAATACATCCAAAGGCGGGAAAGATTCGTGCCAAAACGTATCTTTCACGTGAAGTATGTACAGAACGACCTTGAATGGTTTAAAGTCGTAGCCTTTTATTAACACAGGTTTGATCAGAATTAGATACCGGCTTGTATTGATCATGACTGTTACGTCATTCTCGACCCCAAATTGACCAATCACGGCATACAAAATTACTTACCCATATAATAGATAGGTTTTTTTCTTCTGTACTGCAACGTGGTTCGTGCAGTGGTAAGATCTCTGCCTTCTATACAAAAGGTCTGGCTCAACTGAGTGTTGAACATTTGTGTGACCTTTTTTCCGCCAAAGTTGGCTCAGCCAATCTCTTTCCATCTTCTCGAGGTCGATGAAATGAGTACCAGCTTCTCTGTGATAGATTAGTGTCCCGTCCAGGAAGAGTCAATGACTCTCATCCACTTAACGCTACAGAAACTGGGGATAAGTACCGGCTCCAATGGGCCACTTAGGGTCGTATATGGATTTAGCTTTTTCTAGCTTACTTATCTGATCGTGTATATACAAAAAGATAATACAAGGACAAAAAATGACTTTTGCAACAATTAATTGATATACATCATAACATATCAACATCAAAATTTCAGCGCCCAAAGATATTGAATCATACTACCAAGAAATCGGCCGAGCTGGTAGAGACGGGTAGGTACTTCCTAAATTTAAATACTTCAGAATCAGAGCTGCTGTAATTTATTTTTAGAGATTTGTAATTTTTAAACTCAAAGTGTCACATTTTGCTTGTGCATCTTTATGGTATATAAAATGACTTCTTAAGCAGGCATTGGGCATTAATGTCTTTGCAAGGTAAAGGAGCTAATAAAATTTAGGGGCCACCTAAAGGATTTTGAGTGTAAGGTGGGGGGCAGTATCCCAAAAACATTTGGAAACTGGGGGTTGCTCGATAAAGTATGGTTTAAGGGGTGACACTTCAAAGATTATTGTGAATATGGGAAGAGGGGGGAGTATTCTCCACCTACCCCCCTCCCCCGACCTAAATTGATGGTCCATTACACCTGTTTAAGAGCATGAAAAGGCCATTATTATGTCAATTCTTGTTGTTGTTGTTTTAAAGAAGATTTTGGATTATTAATTATATAATTTTCTTCAATTGAAAAAACCCGCAGATTTCATTTCACTATTGAGTTAACCCTGCTGTCTCTTCTGTTTTAGTTTGCCCAGCAGTTGTCACGTTTTTTACAACTCTGGCGATTTCAGCACAAACAGGTTATTAACAGTTAGACTACTTGCATCTTTTGTGTGTAATTGTTATTATTGTAATATAAGAGCAAATTCCTGAAACTTGATGTGAAGGTCTTCAAATGTACCCGAAAAAGTGACAAACAACACATACTTTAACTTTCCCTCCAAATATTTTTTTCGATATTAATAGTAAAACCTAAGTAGTAGAATTTGGTGCTAATCTCAATTCTGTAATCATGCCTTTTTGGCCCGTGACCGAGTTGTAGGGGACTGTTCTATGATGTCATTTCCAACTTCCGGTCGATGACGTTTTGAACCCGGACCACTAAAAACACAGTTGATAACCAAAATGGCCAAAATTTCTAAAATATTTTGCTAGTTTGAAGCGCTGTAGAAAAATGTAGAAAAACGATTGTTTGACCAAAATCAAATATATGCTTTCAGATTTATTTCAGATGATATGACCAGTAGTTTGTGGCAGAAAAGAATCTGTTTAAAGAGTGAAAGCCAACGTAAGAGCTCACATCTCCTGTAGATTTGGCTAGAACCTGACATTTACTGGCGGGGCATAAAATAGGGTTGCCACGGTCCTTGAAAATCCTGGAAAGTCCTCGAATTGGGAAAAATAAATTCCAGGCCCTGGAAAGTTCTTGAATTTGGGTCATGGCCCTTGAAATTCCTTGAATGGGCCAAAAATTTCTTTCTTAACTTGATAAATTGATAAAAATAAGATTGCTGTTAAACTATTTTTGATGTGAAAATGTTTTAAAACAAAAACCGCGACTCCAGGAGGCTTGATTTTTGTCCAGAAACAAATTTTCTAAAGCTTGTTGATATAATATGTGTATTGTTGGACTGATTTTTGAACAAAATGTGTAAAGCATTCAGGTTTTATATGATAGAGAAGGTCCTGGATTTGCTTAAAAAGGTGCTGGAAAGTCCTGGAAAAGTCCTTGAATTTCACATCCAGTAAATAGTGGCAACCCTGAACAATAATTCCATCGCTCTGTTTTCAAACAACCACCACCTGTTGATGATTCTGTAAAACGTTCTGTTGCAGGAAGAGTGGTACTGTTTTTTTCTTGATTAAAATTTCTATATTTGTGCAGTGTTCTCCCCAGGGTCTCCACTAGATAGCCATTTGGCTTTAAAACTGGCATTTGACTATAAACTATATCTGCTAGGTATTAAATTTTGGGGCTGTATATATTTGCTGGTCAAACCTGTCTATCTTTAATATCAAAAACCAGCACTGCAAATCAACATCAGCAAGACTGAATTCTTAATTGAGTACAGGAAATCCAGGGGTTACTTGCTAATCGCCCTTTCTCGCAGCCAAAGGCTGAATTGCCAAGGATGCAGCTCAACGAGGTCAGACCGAAGGAGCTATGCTGCCGTCTATAGGCACTCGGCCCCAGAACACAATCTATATATACCTCGGAGCACAACACCACAATAATCAGCTGTACTGTCGTCTATAGGCATTCGGCCCCAGAACACAATCTATAATATATACCTCAGAGCACAACACCACAATAATCAGCTGGGAGTCAATTTTCTGAGGGAGGAAAACCGGAGTACTTGGAGAAAAACCCTTGGAGTCAGATTGGGATTGACAAATCTCGGCCCATGTGAGGTGCCCGGGAGTTGATCCCGGGTCTTAGAGGTGGGAGGCGCGAGTGATGACCACCATGCCAACCTGACTCCCCAAAATTTCAATTAGTTATCATTTTGCTGTCATTTGAATTAGTTATCATTTTGCTAATACTGTAGTTTATTGTCATTGAATTTGCTGAGGGGAAGACCTTATGCTGATGAAGCGGCAGAGTATAGAGCCGATGCATGTGTGTGTTTCGAGTGCAGTCAGAAAAATGATTGGTTTTAGAATAATGTACTGTAACAATAGGAAAGATGTTTGAGCCAAGTGCAGTTTGAGCTTTTCTGAGCGTAACATAGATCCTATCGAAAAATGGCAGCGATTTTAATATTCTTTTGTCTACATTCAAATTAGCCTTACTAGCATCGTCCTTGTTTAAACTTTCAAAAGAATATGTTATTCTTAACGAGGCTGGTAAGGCTAATTTGAATGTAGACAAAAGAGTATTAAAATCGCCGCCATTTTCCGATAGGGTTAGCAATAGAAAACACCCTAGGATTGGGTGATAATTGATGCAACTTAGCTGACACTTACAGATCTCACCATCATTTTACACCTTCAATTTTTTTTCGTGCGCTAAGTTCCTCGTTGAAAGTGCCAGTATACGCTTTTTCTAAAGTGTCTTAATTGTGTTGTATAACGTCTCATTGGTACAGTTGATTCCAGATTACTCAAACCCTCGCTATTTCGAACCTCGCGCTAAATCGAACCTACATTGATTTCCCGTGGATTTCGTTCATACATTTACTGTAGTTTTACCCTCGGTAATTCGAATCCTTAATATATCAAACCCTCCCCGCTAACTCGAAAAAATTTTCATTTCCCTTCAGGTCATTTTGTAAATAATAGATCATTTTAAAGGTAACCAAGTCTCTAAATGAAGTTGAAGGTTGAACTGGCACAGTTAGAGAAGTGTAAATTATTGTCATAAGAAAGAAACTTATTAGCGTGTCTATTATTTCCACTTCTCTAACTGTACGAGGTCAACCTTTGCTTGGTTACCTTTCAGGAACTGTGAAATGGTCTGTTTTACCCTTGATAACTGGAACCACGTTTTTCAAGATGTGACAAGTAAAAAAAAAATACAATACTGTAGATTAAAACATTGATTTATTTGAAGCAACCGATCGCGAGTATTCTTCCAGTCAGTCCAGTTCAGGGCCGTTTACATCTCATCCCCATTTCATCAAGCTTTGGCGATTAACTCTTCAATGTCATGTTACGTTACGTTCTGTTTGCACAATTATAATTTCTGTTTGCACAATTATAATTTAATTTAATTTAATCAAAATTTACAGTACTGTGCATGGTATAAATAGAGGTGCACACGGACACCGTGTTTTCATTCTGAAAGTTATTAGAAAAAGCGATAGAAACATTTCATTACTTACATACAGTAATGAATTTAAATTATTGTAAATTAAAATGTACATTGTATGAATAGAAGTGCAGAGGATCATCTTTTTCCCTATTTCCGGTCATTTGTTCTCAACTACCGGTAACTCAAACTCCCGATAACTCGAGTTATTGAGTTATTGAGAGTCGACTGCAGTAACATCTTTTGTGTGTGGTGGCAAGAGTGTGTTAATAGCGAGGTGTTCACATGCAAGAAATTACTGTATTTTGTGCATAGTTAATAAAGTCCACTGGTTGTGAAACTCGATGAATTTCTTTGTTCTATGTTTTTGTTCTCTCTTTCCCTATTGAAATATGACGTTGAGAGTGCACAAATTACAAAAAGCTTTGAGATGTAAATGAGTAAACGGCCAATAGAGCAACAATAGAGCAAAGGAGCATCACACCTGGAACAAAAGCTCATAACCGTGACAGTACACAACACCATGAAACAAAGCAGTATTGTAATCTCCTTTGAAGTTTAAGTTTCACAACCAGTCTACTCTATTAACTTTGGTTTGCAGCGGTTTAAAAGATATGCTTGTAATTTCCACATTGTGCTTCATAGGTGTACTACCTGAAGATCAGTTCGATGTGGAGCTTATTGTTCGTTGCATCAGGGTATCACAAAATCCACAGATTCATCATCACGCTCTGTTGCTTCTGGCAACTGCAGCACAGTTATTCCCGGTATGTATACTTACTAATTTTGCAGTACCAGGAACTCAGTTAAACGTCAACCAATTCATGGCCGGGAGTTTTTTTCTGTATTTTATCACACCGTTTTCTTTGGGGTTCCTAGTTCTTGCAAGTTTCCTGAAGGTCTTGGGTTCACAGTAGTGATGAAACCGGAAGAGGGGGGGGGGAAGGGCAGGGTGGCACTGGGCCCACCAATAATTTTGTCAATAGTGCGAATTTTTAATGCTTGACATTAAAGAGTTGCATTTGTTTTCAAAAAGCAGTAGGTTTGAAATAATGTTGAATGCTGTTCAAATACATGTTAGTGATTGTTTACTTTGAATTTTCACTAATGTTTAGAGATATATATTGCTTTTCTGATGTGCCCCCCTCAATTTTCAGCTTGCGCTGCCACTGGTTCAATGTAAATACAGTACAGTTTTGTATAGGAAATCAATTGAGTTAGAGTGCAGTTTGGAAAAAATTTGAATAGTTGTCGTAATCGTAAATGTCGTAGTAGTCGTAAGCGTAATCGTAGTCGTATTAGTAATTGTAGTCGTGATCATTGTAGTAGTCGTAATCATAGTCTTAATCATAATCGTAGTGGTAGTCGTATTAGTAATTGTAGTCGTGGTCGTAATCGTCATAGTAGTTGTAATCGTAATCATAGTCGTTGTCGTAATTGTAGTCATAATCGTTATTGTAGATGTAGCTGTGATCGCAGTTGCAATATAATTATAATCAAGAGATTTGATAGGTTCTTACAACTGTTTTTTTATATTTCCCTTTTTCTGCACTGCAGTTTCTTTTTTCTGCTTTGTGTTTTCTTTTTTCTGCACGCTATTTTCTTTTTTCTGCACTGTGTTTTCTTTTTTTGCACTGTGTTTCCTTTTTCTGCACTGTGTTCCCTTAAAACATCACAGCTCTTAGCCAATCAGAATCGAGAAATTATTATTAGACTGCAAAACAGTCAGGAATTCTAGTCTGCTTGGTCACAGTGTTACAGAGTAGTGTTACATTGATTGTTGATACAAAGGTTTCTTTGTGGTTGTGTGTTAAGTCTTACCTTGTTGTTGCCTTATGCTGTTGCAACACTCATACTGGTGTCTCCTTTCAGGCACATCTCAAGAAGTGGTACCTTAGGTTTTAACCAAATTTCTTTTAACAGGAAAAAGTGCTGCACAATGTGATGTCTATCTTTACTTTTATGGGAGCTAATATTATGAGGCAAGATGACAGCTATAGCTTTCAAATCATAACCAAGACTACGGAGACAGTAATACCAGCTCTTATTAAGGTAGATGTCATGTCATAAGAGTTGGTCTGTATGTAAAAATATCAGACCTCCGTCTTGACAGTATGGACCGAGCGCAGCGAGGCTCGTACAAAAAAGACAGAGGTCTGATATTTTTACATACAGACTGAGCAAGGGAGGTTAATAATTCATTTAATATATAACTTTTTTTACATCCGGAAATTATTCCATGCCTACCTACGTCTACGGAAATCATCGCAACTATCTGATTGTAGTTTTCAGGAAGATTCGGAAATGTAAGAGGCAGTCTCTGTAAAGGTGGTCCACAGAAATCGGGGTCAAAAAACGGATTTCCTTGAAACTTTTCCAGTGAAACAATCTTACCACACAACTAACTAAAACACATTTCGTTTTTGGAAATACTTCAACATAAAATTTTTAGGAGCCTTCATTGTTGGGACCGCTAAAACCACAATTTCGCCAGTCGCGAACGATGAAAAATACTTCATGATATTTGACAGCTCGTAACTCTAAAAGTAAAACGTGTTTTCAAAGATAACTTCGTGTCAACATAACCCAATCCTATGCCGTATATTACAAACAGTTTTAGAAAATTTCATGCATTGAGAGGA
>JAOCNB020085905.1:0-12019 GCA_026546465.2 Palythoa caribaeorum | reverse complement strand
TATGGGTTTTAGGAAGCAGGCTTCATACCCCTACTCAATTTTTTTGGGAGTACTTCTCCCCCCCCCTCCCCCCCATCCCCCCATCTATCCCTCTCCAGGGCATAGAGTAAGAAACCTTTTCAGTTTCTGGTGCCATTGTGGATTTGGCACCAAAATGAAGCTATAATTGACCTGTGAACTTGGTACCTGATGTAAACAGTGGGAATCACTGGGACAACAGAAAAGTGACACGAGATCTGCCAAAACTTGCCACACGTGTTTAGCAAGTTTGCCATTTTTGTTTGTTTAATTAGCCCTGTGGTCAACAGTAGCTTCATTTTGATGCAAATCAAAATGACGCTGGGGAAACTGAAATGGATTATTATAAAAATTAAAAGAAAAAGGTTTAGGCGAAATAAGTATTACACATTTTAGGAATTTTTTCACTTCATGTTTGAATTGTAAACAGTTAAAATAATTATTATTCTCAAAGAAATCTTAGACCAGGGTAGTAGATCTTATTTCTCAGTAGCTCTCCACAGGTTTCGTACGGTCATAAAAGAAACTAAAACGTCCTAAATTTTCAAAAATTAGATTTTAGGTTGTAAAGTCCTAAAAAAATGTGACGGTCCTAAAAAGCCCTAAAAATGTGAAGATCCTAAAAAGCCCTAAAATGTGAAGGTCCTAAAAAGCCCTAAAAATATAAAGGTCCGAAAAAGTCCTAAAATGTGAAGGTCCTAAAAAGCCCTAAAATGTGAAGGTCCTATAAAGCCCTGAAAAAATGTGAAGGTCCTCAAAAGCCCTAAAAAAGGCTCTGGCGATGACAGACATGCCTTTTTTTAAAGTTTTGGATGAAAATAGAATCAGAAAATTGCTGTAACTTTATCAATTTGTTAAGTTATCATCGGGTGAAACAGTTGGAGTGTATTAAATTTTTGTTTTTTATACTCAACATCGGAATGAGGCCGTGGTGTTTGTTAGCAATCTTTTTAAAACCTAGAAGAGCTCATGTTGAAAAATCCTAAAATTCACAATAAAAGGTCCTTTAAAGTCCTAAAAAAGTTTTAATGAAACTATCTGTACAAACCCTGTATCCTGATTTAAACCGAACGTTTTAAAAAAGCTGTACTGTTTGGCTCCGATTATAGTAACCGAGTTGTTTCATTAACTGTTACGTATTTGTAAATTGCCCTTCGTAAGATAAGATGGCACAGTCGGGATTTTGTGCATGATCAAGACTTGAGCTGATGTCAGACAAGAATAAAGTAAAATAACGCAAAAGCAGGAACTGTGGTTAAACTTCTCCTGAATGCAAGGGTAGCAGAGCAGAGGCTGCATATTGCATCCATTGCTAAGCTTACCAGTAGCATGTAACTTGACTGATCTGAAAAGAGTGGCAGTGGGATAGAGCTGAGCAAAATGGCGATTGGTCGAAGGAAAAATATGTTGTTTTGAGCAGAATGGTGCATGAGTAAGAGCAGAGTGGTGCGTGAGTAAGAGCAGAGTGGTGCGTGAGTAAGAGAAGAGTGGTGCATGAGTAAGAGCAGAGTAATGCATGAGTAAGAGCAGAGTGGCACATGAGTAAGAGCAGAGTGGTGCATGAGTAAGAGCAGAGTGGTTTATGAGTAAGAGCAGAGTGGTTTATGAGTAAGAGCAGAGTGGCACATGAGTAAGAGCAGAGTGGCACATGAGTAAGAACAGAGTGGCACATGAGTAAGAGCAGAGTGGCACATGAGTAAGAGCAGAGTGGTACATGAGTAAGAGCAGAATGGTACATGAGTAAAAGCAGAGTGGTGCATGAGTAAGGCAGAGTGGTGCATGAGTAAGAGCAGAGTGGTGCATAAGTAAGAGTAGAGTGGTGCGTGAGTAAGAGTAGAGAGGTGTGCCATTAAGATCACATTGGCAAATGAGTAAGAGAAGGGTGGTGCAAGTGTACGTAAGAGCAGAGTGGTGAAAACCTGGCCTTGACTTAATGTTTTTGTTTGTGAGCAGTAGCGTAATTCAGAAATAGCCAATTAACGTGCTTGCATTTGTACATCAGTTATCAAGAATCCATTTTTTCATAGTTTTGTGTTATTTTGCCATATTTTTCATTCGCATCACAGGTTCATGTTTCGATCATGCGCAGAACTTAGACTATGCCTTTAATAATACCATGCCAATGAAAGCAGCTAAGTTTGAATACTGGCCTTGTCAAGTCACCTTACTCTTTGGTGCCAAATAACCGGGGGAAGAGGACAAATTAATCAAGGGGGGATTAAATTAACCGATTTTCAGGATGACTTTGGATTACAGAATCATCATTGGACTTGACAAATTATCAAACGAGGGAAGGTCCTAATAAGCTACAGGGGGAGGGAGGGAAGGGAATATTGAACTAATTAACGAGCATCTAGGGAAGTAAATTTGGCACCAAAGAGTGTTTACAGACTGTGTTTATGGTAGTTATTTTTTTAAATATCAAACAGGATTTCGGCTGAAGCAAAGTCTCGGTTCTTATGGAATGTTTGATCCCAAGTATTTCGCCAGGATTTACGGCCCCGAGTATGGAATAGTAAGCAAATTGATGACACATTTGCAGTTTTTGTTCTTGTCAAAGTTTGATAAAAATTGCATAAATTAAACCTTTAAAGAGTAAATTTGCTCTGTTGTAAATTCTGGGCCACTCTTTTCTGCTCCCAAAGTGTTCTTTTTAGCCTTTTTTTAATCTCTGAACTGGACTTGATGCTAGAAAAGTGAACCTTTATTATCAAATTATATTGCCTAAGTGTAAAATATTGCGTTTTGTTGACTGTAAAACATTTCAGTTTGCTTTACTAATCCATATTATATTATATAAACGCTAATACGCCAGTTGTTGAGTTTTGTCTTATAAAATCGTGTGTTAATTTAAAAGTAATGTTTAAGAATCAGTGTTGGTGTTGGGCACAAGGCGACGCGTTTTAAGAGCGTAAGACAAGTTTGATTTCATTCAGGTCCCTTTCCTACACCCACAGCAGGGGCCGTTGGGGCCCTGGCAGCCAGTGGAGCCTATGGACCATCCTACAGTGCCCTATATGGAACCGCATTTCCCCAAGTCTATGAGCCCGCCGCCTACAGTGCAGCCGCTGCCGGTGTCGCCGGTACATACGCAGCATATGGAGGAGGGTTCGGTACTGCAGCAACATACACTGCAGGCTATCCCCATTATGAGTATGGCCCATATGGGTCAGCTTCCCGTGAGGTGCGATACCCAGGTATGAATAATGCCCCCATTCCAAAAGAGGCGGTGCATACATGACGTACTTACATGTTCCTTTTCAAACGAATATTTATAGAATTTAGTACCATAGTTGTGTATATTTTATATAGCGCAATAGCTCTGCCATATAGGTTAGTCAGATTTGTAGAACTTTGTACGTGTAGAATTTTGTAGTGAGATTCACATTCAGCACGCAGAATTTTTCTTTCAAACGTGACAGTTTAAAAATTAATTAGATTAGTCGTGGCTTCTTTTTTTCTAGAGTTTTGAAAACTCTATCTTTTTGTTTTTGAAGCTTGTTTAGTTTTCCCTTTTTTTGTTGAATTACTTACTTCAGCATCACTTTGAGAAGTATCTGAACTATTTTTTTGCTGAGTGTGAGTCAAGACGGACCATAAATGTTTGGTTTCTTTATATCGATTTAGAGCTGATTTTATAAGAGTGTTGATAACGAAAAAAACATAAATTACAAGATGAGACCCTTAGAAACCACTAAATGTTAGTCACGCCAAATATGACGCGTTTACAAGAATGCATACTCCATTAGTTGGCGGGAAAAATTCGCGCCAAAACTTGGGCGTTCAAAAGAGCACATTTGTCATCAGTTGGTGGGAAAAATTCGTGCCAAAACTTACAAGAATGTATGATTTTTTTCTTTGACGTTTATTGCTTTCTCAAAATAGTTAGGTTTTTGAAGATGAAAACCCTAGCGTTATGGCACAAATTTCAGAGACAAAGAAAATTTGTCAACACTCGCGTGAAATCTGCTCTATATGTTTTAACTGATAAGAATTAGTTCTGTATACACGACAGAAACGTCGGCTATATGTGTAGTTACGTTGTGAAGAGAGAGTATTGTATCAGTTTGTACGCCTTGTACAGGTTTATGTAGAATTATTTAGAGTGTACATATATTCTGCAACAAAAAAAGATTTGATTTCTGCGATTGTATATTGGTAGAACAAGGATATATTTTTGAGAGAATTATTTTGAGTAAAAGAAACGGTCCGAAGATGGATAAAGATGAACTGGATTTTTGATTGTCAGTAACTTTCATCAAGATACGATGTGAAATCCACAGTTGTCCAATAAATACTTCGTGTTGTACAGCCATATCGTTTATTATTGCTGAGAGAAAAATATGTTTACAGTCAGTACCGAAAGGTATTCTTGGTTCACTCTTAGTTTCAAGATATGAAAATAATGGAATTATTTTGGCTTAATCCTAGAGAAAACCTCTCGAAATTTTAGACTTGCTTGTACCGTGGTTACTGTTTAAATAATATCAATTCATTGCAACTGAAAGCAAATTTAGGGAATCTAAATTGTTTTATTATTTTCGCTGTATATTATTAACTCTTTTCCTGCTGAGTGATAAAGAGTCGAAGTCACAAATCTTCATCCAATTTGTCAACTTCGGAATTTTAAACGGCGATCATTTTTTGAATCTACTGTTTAAGACAAACAAAATGAATGGCATTTCATCAACTTGTTCAAAAGTTAGAACATAGTTTATTTGTAACCGCTTTTAGCAGGAAAAGGGTTGATTATACAGCCATAAGTACAACCACGGTGTTTTTGGACAGCTAATTCAGAAATTTGCTTTGTTAGAAAAACATTTCACTAAGTTTGAAATAGTCAGTTGCTCTTCTTGAAAGAAAAAGTCATACAAAACAAATGACTGTAAATAGACATGTTGAAGAAGAGGATTCGATAGAACTGACCTTATAGGTACACAGAGTAGCATTTGTAATGCGCCAAAGAAAAGCTGGCTCGGCATTCTAGGTGTTGGGGATAAAATGCTTAAGTTAAAAACGCTACTCCATGTCTCAGATTCAGTGAAGTGGGATTTCAGCAGGACTCGTAAAAATACTTTTTTTAAACATTTTTATGATTCCTACGCGATTTGTGCTTTTAAGAGTGCTCGAAGCGTTTTGATAGTTCAGTTACTCTGGGGCTGAGCGATTGAAAAAAAGCCGATTGTTGAATACTTTCGAGAGCTGAGTAGAAATAAAAATCTAAAAATTCCGATTTACGGAATTGCTCCTAGGGTGTCAGTCAGCTTTCCCATTGTTGACTTATTTGAAGTCGATTTATTTTTATCTTGCTAAACGTTAACGAACCGATAAGAAAAATCGAATTTGTTCACGACTTTAACAATCTACCAACATAACGCATCTGAAACCGAAATTTTCACCAAAGTTACCTGGCTCTTTAGTTTTAATGGTATCCGTTCGTCAAAAGGGCAAAGATTTGTTTCAAAACAATTTTGACTAAATATAAGTAGCTTTTTTTTTCGTCCAGGTTTTGTTGTGTTTGAAGACTGATGCCTTTGTTTTTTCGATGAACAGAGATTTAGCCACACACGTCAAGTATTTTTTTCTTTTTGTCGCCGTTTCATAGGCGATTATGCTGGCGGAAGTGAAAGTTGTGAGTAGGTTTGTTGTGAAATTAAGGATAATAAATTGCATGCCTGAGAAACTTAATCTTCAGCGTATTGATAAGAATAAATCGATTTTGTTTTTCCTTTCCACGTAATGTTGTAAAGAAGCCAAAATCGTCAGGCTTGGCGAAGAACTGGTTTCTGATAGTATTCTTGGAGAAAAACAAACAAACAAACGTACAAGTTCATTTTAGGATCAGTTTAGAATATTAGTGTGTATGAAAGGGCGGTGGCATTTCCCGCCACGAGTGGCTCGCGGGCATGACTTTCCCGCCACAAGTGACTCGCGGGTATGACTCTCCCGCCACGAGTGACTCGCGGGCATGACTTTCCCGCCACAAGTGACGTGCAGCAGTTGCACTTCGTTATTTTGTGTCGTACTTACTTGTGGCAGAGCATTTGCTTAGTAGGCCACCCGTTTGTCACGTGACAGATACAAAAGACCTGATTGGCTCATTCCCGCGGCAGGGAAGTGGTATCGGGGGCGCAGATGACAACAGCGGTCTTACGATGTGCAATTTCCGGTCGTGAAAATGCACAAGGGCGAGAGGTAAGCCTCTGCAAGTGGTGGAGTCGCTCTCAGGACACAAAAACAATGCCCCTTAACGCTCTGGCTAAAGTTAAATACGGGAAAATAATCGACCAGTCTGCTAACTTCCACTTCACTGTGCGTAAACGTAAAGATCAGCAGATGACGGTTAACTAATTGCACGAAAACGCGAAAGCTGTTACACAAATGATTAAACACACGTAAGAAGATAAAAGCTAAACACGGCACTTAATAGTTGATGGTTGGAAGGTCGTGTCCGGCCGGGCTCACTGTGGCTGTTATATTAACATGTGTGATGTGAAATGGTGTGGTTAAATTTTATGGCATAATCTAGTTGTGTGTGGCGTTTTCATTAGCAGTCTGTGTCATAAATTAAGGTGTAGTTTATATGTATGGTGTTGGTCTTATATCATTGCGTTAAAATGTAAAAAAAGTAATGCCCATTGATTTGTCATCATGTCGTAATATGGCATCGAATCGTTTGAGTGTGTGGGGGTGCACAGTAGATCTCGGGAGTGCGGACAATGTTTTTTGCGAGGTTTTTTGGCAGCCAGTTTTTTTTTCGATTTCGTCGCAATGCATGCTTGTTAGCAGGATTCATTTCAACCATTTTAACTTAAAATGATACTTTGTTTTGGAGACTGCCTGGCCCATCTCCCGAGATCCAACTGTGGTCTCCGTTATCAAGTCTGAGATATGACGTCAGTGACATAGCTTACACTTTAATTTGTAGTCTTCTCTATTGACATAATCAACTACTATATGTATATGAAATATTTGATGGAATATGATTTGTATGTCAACTCGTTTTGAAGAGCATAGCGATTAATTGATCTGTTCCAATGAAAGTGACAAATTTCCATAGAAGTTGTGAGAAAATTCAGTTAAATGTGGAGTTTTAACGTATTTTGTGAATCATGTTTTATGAAACGCATGTTTTGTAGCGAGCCATGTGGTTTGTTTACTAGACAACCTAAAAGTCATTGTATTAAAGTGTTTAAGTATAAGTATAAATTCTATTTGTTCTATCCATTTTGTTGTAGTAAAACCCATTGAATCAGTGTTAATTACAATCACCACACTTTCATCAGTTTTATAACTTTCATCGCGTCTTTGTGTAAATTTGTTAGTTTTTACGCATGCTCTGCGCATTGTACGTGTGTCATATCTACATTATCATGTTTTTAAACAGCGAATTCAATAATTGATTGTAAGACCCCGTCCACAACTATCCGATATTTTTCGAAAACGTAGATTTTGTTCTGCGTTTTTTGACGCATCCGCACGAATCTACGTGACTTTCAAGAAGTAAAAACGAAGGCTCTGTAATACGAGTGAAGATTTTTGAAAGCAGAGGTGTATTGTTTTCGTGTGTGTGTGAGGGGGAAGTGGGGGTGTTAGAGGGTTAAATCCAGACTGTAATAGTGTTCGTATTAGCCAACTAGCGTATTCGTGTGAACGGACAAATACGATCAGAAAACGTTACGTGTGGATGGGTAATATTCCGTATACAGAGAAAAATATCTACGTTTTCAAAATTATCAGGGTACTTATAGATGGGGCCTTAATAGTGGTCTCAGGAGGTGTTTACAGTTTTCGTCAATAGTAAACTGTGTTTTGGTCATATCTCTAAGGTTAAAACAAGCATCTTCCACCGTTATATGTTACATCATCTGTAAGCTTTAACAACGACTCAATCTTAATAGACCGTTTGGAGGAGTTGGTCACGTGGCTAGATACCACATAGCAACACGCAACTGGTGAGCAAGATAACCGGTGTTTTCACGTGTGGAGAGAAGCAAAGTGAAGCGATGAGTGTTTACAGGATCAGCGACATTTTGGAAGTAGATTTGCGACGTAAAGCCAAAAAAATCTAGAAACTATTAGGAAGTCAACTTGGTTTATCGTAATCAAATCAAGTATAATACAATAAAGGAGGTGGATTTTTTAATCAGGGCTGCCACGGTCCTTGAAAATCCTGGAAAGTCCTGGAATTCTTATCAAAAGGAACTTAAATATTGAATTTAAAATAAAAATGACGCTTAAAATCCGACGTTTCGAAACCACCATGGTTCCCATTATCAAGGATAAGAACTGAAAAATTTTTCACCAAGTATTTCGTAACTCCTTCATAATGGAACTATGGTGGTTCCGAAACGTCGGATTTTAAGCGTCATTTTTATTTTAGAGTCCTGGAAGTGGAGAAAAAAGTTCCAGGCCCTGGAAAGTCCTTGAATTTGGGTCGTGGTCCTTGAAAATCCTGGAATGGGCAAAAAAATTCTTTCTTAAGTTCCAAAAATAATGAAAATAAGCTGTTTGTTAAAATATTTTCGATGTGACAATATTCTAAAACAGAAACCGCGACTCAGGGAGGCTTGATTTTTGGCCAGAAACAATCTTCTAAAGCTTGTTAATCTGGTATGTGAACTGTTGAACTAATTTTTGAAAAAAAAATGGTAAAGTAGTTATTTGATAGAGAAAGTCCTGGATTTGCTTGAAAAGGTCCTGGAAAAGTCCTTGAATTTCACATCCAGTAAATACTGGTAACCCTGTTTAATTATTTCTTGATTTTGTTCGCCTTTTGCTGCAAATCTGCTTTCAAAACGTCGATGATTCTGTAAACACTCGTCTTATCGCTTTGCTTCGTTACACGCGCGAAAGCACTAGTTAGCTTGCGCACCAGTTGCGTGTTCGTGTTGCTATGTGGTATCTAGGCACGTGACCAACTGCTCCAAGGGGCCTATTTTTGTTTCATATCAGTGTAATAACAGCTAACCTTATTAACCATGTTCAGTCTTAATGCACGGTTGTTTAAGTTCTACGTTTCATAGAAGAGTTGAAAACGTTTTCTGGGGAAAGGTTTCCCTGTATAAAGTCACTTCATTTGTTTTGCTTTCTTTCTTTCTGATTAAAAATTTGTATATCTAAGAAATTTGAAAATAAAGACAAATGTTCAAAGTAAAATCTCTAACATTCTACTTTAAAACAAGTCGTATAGTTGAATTTTGAAGACATTAGTTTGAATAGCGTGAAGTTACTTGAAAGTATAACATTTGATTGTCTGAAAACAGATATTACTCCACGAAAAAAGCTCGCGTTTTTGTCACAAAAAAACATTTCCTCTTGAGATTTTCAGTATTTGTGTGAGGTTCTGTCATGAAGCGACTGGAGCTAATTTTGTTCATCTGAGGAAAGTGCAAAGGCAAGACATATTTCGTGGATGTGGTGGTAGAATTAGATGCTTTAGATAGTCCGTGACAGAACATACGACCGAAAGGCGGGAAATTTTCGCGCCAAAACAACTTATTCTCGAAAGGCGGAAAATTTCCGCGCCAAGACAACACCCGCCCGAAAGGAAGGAAATTTTCGCGCCAAAACCTAGCAGTAACATGACCCTCGTTCAGGGTAATCTTGCCTTTGCTTAACCTTGTAACTGGAGAAAAGAAGTTTTAGTTAGATTTTATTCTTAGTAAACTGTATATCAAAGATATCCAAACAAACTGTTTCTTAAAACTGGTTTAAAACTCTGATATCTTACATTAATTCTTACCGCAGAACTCCATACGAGCATTGGCCCAATTCCAGTCTACGCCAGGCGAACGACAACGGTATATCATCCGTATGCCCGCTAAAATTTAAGCTGCGAGAAGCCGGGAGATTGTTCTATATCACATGTGACAGGACGTCACAACCTGTGTGTATGACCGCTGAAGAAATGTTCTGAGAGGCCAAATATCAAGTCTTGATGACTGAAAAACTCTAGTATCAAAGCGATACCGACACCACAGAAATTCTTATGACATTGCAGCTCAGAACATTTATGACCTGCGCCCTGAATATAATGTATAGATCTTATTTTGAGCCTTCGAGGCTTTGAGTAAAATTTTCACACTAGTACAGTAGTATAGAATATAATGAGGTTTAAAGTTGTTTTCATGAAGAGTGAAACTCTTGAAATTAACTAAACTTTGAAGAAACCTAAATGTTGTATTGTTACTTTTAAAATAATTCTCATGGTAGATATTTTTGAGTTACTCGTAGTTTGTAAACTTAGTTAAGAGGTGGGAAGGATTGACCGCTCAAAGTGGCTTTTGTATGTTTTAAAGTAAAGTTTGTGTATATGTAGCTTGAGTTTAATTTTGCATGGATCATTGTGTATAGTCGTTATATTTATTGTTGCGTTCATTAGAAACAGCCCTTTTTAGAATTATTAGCAATCTTTACAGTAAGAGCTCCCAGCATGCAACACGCATACCGAAAGTCCTTGAATTGTCTCGAATATAAAATGGATGGACAGAAAGCAATGTATCATTTTTTTATCTGTGAAACTGGAACCGAATGGCATTGTGGAGAAGTACTTTCTATGTGTATCACTATTAATATAAAATGGAGGAAGATATTTTAATAGTGAAAATATATTTTGCACATGATTCTCTTCAGTGTCATTTGCGGGGGATATGGGGTGTGTGAATGCAGCTGCGAAAATTTTTCAGCTCGTTTCGTTAAATATATTAATCATGAAATTTTGCTGATTTTAACACAGCTTTGTATAAATAGATAAAAACGTACGCGAGATTTGCGTAAAATTCTGGAATGGTAGGTATAAAAGTTTTCGTGAAAAAAATTGTTTGTAAAGTTTCAGTTATCTAAAACAATATGATGGATTGGCAAGTAGTGATACTCAAAGATTGCTGTCACGCAACGCCACCAGGAGCCAGTGTAAGACAACGGCAGTGTATACATTATATAGATTAGCAATATTGTGTTGTAGGTGACTGCCTTGTAAGTAAAGTAGTTCCAGTGCACAACTATCGCCATACGTGAATAAAATCTGAAATATTGCATATTCTCTGAGTCCAGCTCAAGTAAAAGCTTGAAACAACGTGGGTCGTTTTGATATTGCAATATTAGTTTTCTTGCAGGCGGTAGAGGGTGTGTTTATCACGGAAAACCCCAGAGTCAGCGATCGCCGTGCTAACGAGGGATCCCTGCTTATTCGTTCGCGCGGCCAAAAATCAAAGATGGCGGCTGCAATTGTGGACTCTGGGATTTTCTGCTATAAGAACACCTTCCACTGCCTGCAGTTAGGTTGTTAAATATCAAACGAAACAGTTTTCCCAAAGTCTGCTTTTAACTTAACCTTTTCGACTCACGAACTACCGAAATTCAAACAGGAATAAATGTACACAACTTACCCTGTATTTGATACATGACGCTGTGTGGCGAGAAGCAAAAGCCAAATGCGACTCGAAGTAGCTTCTGAAATATTAAGTAATGTTCCGAGTAAAAAGTAGGCAACCTCCCACTCTATTGCGGAATTTCGCTTTTACCAAACCAGAATGTTTAGATTTTCATACTGAGAATACATTCCAGCTATGTACAACATGGTTTTGAAATAAAATGCATTGAAGCTACTTCAAATCAATGTATTCTTTTGTGTTACAATAATTTGTCCAATCATTAGACTCCAAAAAAAAAAGCCAAGAAAAGCTTATTGTTTTCTGTGTTTCCCATACGGACTTTTCCTTAGATTTAAACTAAGAGAAGTTCTCCTTTAAGGGAATGAGTGAACAAGAAAGTAAGAAATTTGCTTGCTTATACAGATATGGAGAATTTTCAAAGTTTAGCCGGTTAAACAATGTCACAGCAAGCATCACTGTTTACTTCATTAACATACAGCTTTAAGCGTGTTTCCCATATATATATCTTATTTACCGGCTGGGAGGTCCGCATATTCAAGACCTCGGTCACAGTTTTTACCTATACGGACCGACCTTAAGCCGGTAAATAACTTATTTATTTTTTT
>JAOCNB020085875.1:0-12019 GCA_026546465.2 Palythoa caribaeorum | reverse complement strand
CAAGAATAGAGTGTAACATACAGGTTTCATTTTTTCAGAAGAGGCTTATTTTAGAAAGCTCTTTTATTAATCAGTACTTCTCAATTTGTATCTCAGTTAGAAAGAGAAGAAGTATGCTAACGAACAAGGAATGTAAACAAAGATTCACCTGTAACATACCTGTTTCAAAAAGTCGCGTTTAGCGTTTCCATAACCGTTGAAGATGTGATCGGCAAACTGAAGCCTTCCACCGAGATACATCTGCAATGAATATCATTGTCAATGTTTCAGACAAAACTATTGGGTCCTTGCGCAATGAGGACGGCAACGCCAACGACGATGGCTCAGAAAAAATATATTTCTGATTTGTTGTTTACTTATTTCTGCGGGTCATTAGGGTTTCGTTTTCTCCGTCTTGAGATTTGTGAACAGAAAAAGAGTAAAAGTACCTCCTTGAAGGTAAACGAATACCGAGAACATTTTTGTTATCACGTCCTCGTAGTCCCCAAAACTCCTAAATTGGTCTTTTCACGTTCTGTATCTGACGACAGCGACGTGCTGGTGCTCAGCTCGATGCATTCCAACGTGCAGTTATTGTATTTACTATTGTTCTTTCAAGTCATCGCCCGCGTCGCCGTCCACACTGCGTAAGGTCTCTTATAATCACATAACGGCAGCTTCCAACAATATTACCTCTTTGGAGAAAAAGTTGAATATCAATCACTTATACGTTAGCATATTTATTTCCCTTCTGTTCATCCATTATTTTTCATTTTATTTTAGGTTTCACGAAAATTCCAAGCGACGAACAAGGAACCTTGGCTTTTGTTTTGGAATCTCGGAATAAGTACAGAACAATAGAAAAGAAACTTTAAAATTACGTTTCATTAAACTTTATTTCAACATATGTTTCTCATATTCTTGGATAAAATGTAAACAATATACGCACATGGCGTATTCTCATATTCTTGGATAAAATGTAAACAATATACGCACATGGCGTATTATCTGTCCTTTCTGTAGGCGCCCTAATCTTATTATTTATCCGTTTCTGTATCTCGTCTTCATGGCTTCTCGTACCTTACGCTCTTCTCATATCAATTTTGAATTTATTTACGCGTCGCATATGTATACTTTTTGCAACAATTATTGTCAATAACTCTTCTGTCAATTTACATTTTATGCAATGTTACTTCCTATGTATTTGCTTTTCTGTTCATGTTAAATTGTAAATGTTTTTCCCTGCTGCCTAATGCTGATCATAGGAGTTTCAACCTTTGAAGGGGACCCCGTGTCCTATTATTGTTTCTCCTTTGTACTGCCATCTACAAAATCTTCATACATACTGTAAATATACATAGCGGTAGTTATTTTGATTATGACTTTGGTGGTGCATTCTTATGTACTGTAGATTTCAGCAAGTATTTTTTTGTTCATTAACAAATATAACTTATGAAAACATAATAAGTAATTGAACAAGGTCCCCTTTTACCTCCCACAATTTTAACGGCCTATCTTTTCGTTACAAAGGTTGAGCGGACTGCTGCCATTCACCGGCGAAGATGAAGATGCAGTAGAAAAAGCAGTCGCAGATGCAAAATGGAGCTTCGAGGCCAAGGCATTTGCAAACATAACAACTGAAGCCAGAGATTTCATCAGCAAACTGCTGGTGAAAGTGGCCTCGTAAGTTGTCTGACTGTTTCTCTTATGTTTGTATGCAATGGCAACTCGCTGAAAAACCTTGTCAGTGCCATAATAACTGCTCAACGTGGTCGCGTCGAATGTATATAAAAGTGCCTTAGGCTGCCACCAAACGGTCCATGTCTGACCTCGGAGCACAGCACGACAGCCAGATGTAACTAGCTATTACGACTTTTTGGAGAGGTAGGAGATCCGGAGTACCCGGAGAAAAACCTTCGGAGTCAGTTTGAGATCGACAAATCTCAGCCCATGTGCGTAGCCCGGGAGTCGATCACGGGTCGTAGAGGTAGGAGGCGTGAGTTTTGACCGCTACACCAACCTAACTCCCCGGGAACATGAAACGACAGATTTTTAAAAGGTTACTGAAAGTCCTTTTTTAGCTAGAACTCATAGCGTATAAAGTCTGCCGTACTTTTGGGCACAGTAGTTTGACATTCTGCTTTCCGCTTGGAAATACAAAACCAAGTTTTTCAAGTTAGGATTTTCTTGCCTTGAATGCATAGTAGATTTTGTATGGTTTTACCTGCAGAAGCAAAGGAGGTAGCTTTTTGGAAAAATTGGAAAGAGAAGAATTATTTAACTCTGCTCTTCAAATAAAGTAACCTAAAATGTTCTTACAGCTTTTTGTTTAACCTTGATTTTTCTTCTTCAAACAGGAAGCGCCTCACTGCTGCCGATGCTTTGACTCATAACTGGTTTTCGGTAAGTTGCTTTTTAATACCTTATTTTTGTAAACATGATTTTCTTAACGTGAAAAAGCAACTCTCAACCTTAACGTGAACCAAGCTCAGATGGAAAAAGGTTGAACCTTTCCATCCCCCTCTGGGGTGTTAAGTTTATTCGTAATCACTCTTGTTTGTAGCCTAGTTCCCAGGTCTTTTTTGGTTCTTCTGTTCGATAGGGCCCCGGGAATGAATGAGCAATGTGTGAGTTGGCCTTGTTTGTTTCTCCCCACCCTGGAAGGTTTTTTTTGCGCGCTTGATAGCTTTTCAGTCCAATAAGTAATTCCCTTAGTCAATTTTCGTAAGTTCTATCCCAATAAATGGCTGTCAATTTATGCATTAAACACTTTTGATATTTCATATAAATTGTTTGCTTCTGGAAACCTCTTCTTGAAAACGTCAGATTGAAAGAACTCGTCACCATTCCCCATCTTTGAATAAAATATCAGTTATCCTAGCACTTAATGATGACTCTTCGCGCTTTCCACAGGGTGACAACTTAAGGAAGAGAAGAGGTGCAGATATAAATACGCAGAAGTTGAAAGACCTCCAACAGAAATTTAAAGACGAGGTACGGAATGTTAGTTTTATGGTTGTAGTATCTCAGCACCTGGAGTTTTTGGCACCGACAGTTGTCCTATTTACAGGCACAGACAGTTGTCCTATTTACAGGCACAGACAGTTGTCCTATTTACAGGCACAGACAGTTGTCCTATTTACAGACTGGAAGGGAAAAAAATGGCAACCATCATGGTTAAATTTGTACGGTCATGGTTGAATTTGTTTGACAAAGCAACGCGATTGGCGTAGTATTCGGGATCGGGGAAGGGGGGGATGAGGGAAAGGTACTCCGATTCTTCTCCTTTGCAAATTGACAAAGTATATGTTTATTAAAATTTCCGTTGATTTTGACAGGAGGCAGATGAACTGGTTCAGGGATCGTTCAACTTGCGAGGGTTTGATGAGGACCCATACGAGTCGCCTGATTCAGAGGAGGAAGACGAAGAATGAACCTCACTGTGTCGTTAAGACTCTTTAATGCCATAGCTTTGATGGAAAAATTGAATGTGCTAGGAATAGCAGAGCCACAGCTGTAGTATCTATTTAGAAAAACGAACTTGTCGTTATCAAAATCTTTTAGTGTATGTATTGTAGCCATTTGTAGTGATAATAGTTGATTACGTTTTACAGTACGTAATCTATTTATTTTGTTATTAACTAGATTAATATCGAGTTGTATCAATAGTGCGTTATATCAGTAGTGGTTCGTTGTGTCCACATTAACGTACAGTATATGAATGAATTGTTTTGTATATGTTTATTACTGTCGATATTAACTGCATTAGACAAGAGAACAATGTTCAATACTCAAAAGAAAAAACCGAGGTGCGTTATGGGAAGTTCCTTTTTAACAAAATAAATAGTCGGTTCCCTAAGTTACAATGGCACGATTCCAATTTTCTTCAGTGTCATCCAAAATATTTTTGTATTTCTTATTTTGTATTTAAAGAAAGTGACAAAAACAATAGCTTTTATTGATGAAATTAGGGAATAAAACATATTACGGTGACCTAATGTCAAGATTCTATTGTTGATAGTATATTTTATCAGGAGGGGTGGAGGGGGAAGACGTGTTGGTTGGTAGAAACGAGGGGTGGGGGCTGGGTAATATCCGCGCTAAATTAAATTAAATGTTAACGAGATTGCATGGTAATCTGTAACCTGCTCTCCTCGGCGAGCGGAGAGCAAACGAGCTTGTTCACTCTCCGCTAGCATAGGAGGGTCGGCTTGCAGTCTAGTCGTTCTGTTGAAACAAAACATTTTCGTGAAGCACGAAAAATTTTAATTTCAATAAATTATCTTATAGGTTCAAAATGGAAAAAAAGTCACTATACCGTCACGATATGCTCGATTTATCCTTTTAGGTCTTTAGTACAGCTTTAGAATGAAAGACACTTTTAACAACTATATGTAAAGAAGAAAACTCGTCTAATCGAGTGGCCTTTTGTTTATGAAAAACAACACTCAAGTCCAACGTTAAGCACGTGGTCTGTCTGTGGTACAAGGCCCCTGGACTGAAGGGAAACACTGAAATGCGGCTTTACGTAAAGATTCGAGTTATAGTGATATATTGAGTAACTAAGAGTAAAATTATAACAAATATTTGTCTAAGTTCGGTTCGAGTTCGAGTTAGCTTGGGTTCGAGTTTCATAGTTTGTCTTAAGCTGTGGATAAACGCTGCAATTTTTTCTAAATATTCGATCATGGCTGACGGTTTACTAAGTGTTTGTCAAGTAGCTGGTTACGCCATACATTTCATTTGGTATTTGGAAGGATCCAACTTTTTTCAACACTTTGCAGAAACCTCAAAAGGACTGGGTCTAGTAACCCACACTATCCCATAGTGCAATGCTGTTATTTCTAGGGGTATCAAATGGTATTTTCGAGCATGCGAACAATGTATAAATTCAAGTACTTCGTAACCATAAACAGGAAACGTTCTTTAGCGCCAAGTAATAGCTAATAATCAGGCTGACACTTTAAAATCAGAAAAATAGGTTGAAAGCTGGGGCGGTTCAACCAACTCCAGTGCAGCATCTACAGCCAATTGTGCCCTGCTTGATGCCAAATTACGTCACGTAGCTCCCTGCGCTCGGTCCATACTGTCAACACCTCGGTCTGATATTTTTCCATACAGACCTCGCGCTCGGTTAATACTGATCTCTTAATATACCCGTAGATGGTAAAGAAAAGAGTAAATAGATAAAAGATCATATTTGAGCTGCGGAACTGTATCTATCTCAAGCAGAAAGCCTGCCGCAACGATAAAATATGATAAAGAATAAACCAATAAACGAAATGCTTGCCCAGTAACTTCGTGCGTTTTCCCGATAGTTTGTACAGTGCCTCCAAAACACAGGTTGATCCGTTGGAGAAAGACTGAAGCCAGAGGTAAGGATGTTTCAACCTTTTTGTTTTAACCATATCATAACTGATTTATTGCATGTATACACACAAAAATAACTACAAAGAAGGATTAACAAAGTTTTGAGTAATCGAGCACATTAATTTAATGAGAATCCGAGTATGCAAGCACCAGCGAAATTTTTTCGAGCAATTCTTGCAAAGGCCTAATTTTGAGAGCGAGCGAGAGGCATCGCGGGAGATAAATGTGGAAAAGTGGAAAGAAAAGCGCCAACAGTTACGTAAAGAAATTCATTCTCCCACAAGCGGCTATCAATTATATTCCGCTGGGGAAAAGGTTCGGGCATCGGGCGGGAATTCTACTGAAAACCTTTTGTCGAAATTCCCTCTCCGTTGACGAAATTTTAAGTCAAAAAGTACCAAAGTAATGGAAAACCGAAAAGGCTTGTTAAACTTCTATAATACTCGGCCGACAAAGACCTGGGTTCTTTCGAAAGCCGCTCTCTTACTCCTGATAGGTTGTTGTTTCCAGTCCCCTTGCATAGTGCATGTCCAAAATAGGTTATTTCCGAATTACGCTCCACATCAAGTCAAAAACATCGAGTCGAGGCCAAGTGCTTTTTAGTACAGCAAATGCACGAAAGGTTCGCATTTAGCCTCGACTTGAAGGTTTTAGTTGTGAGCAGTGGAGCGTAATTCGGAAATGGCCTGTTCCCCCCTCACCTCACATACATGTTCAAATCGGTTCAGCAGAGGCTATTGGTGGAGGGACTGGGAGGAACTGACGCAAAAAACGTGTCGTTCCCAGAGTCCACGTTCCTTTGCGCCAAAACTGGGAACACGGGCTCTGGGAACGAGGTCTGCGAGTGTAACGTGAGACTTGTGACTGAGGCTGCACTGCCCTCTTAAACTCGACTCGTCAGATAGTGTTGAAAGTTCAGTTGTTAGATAAAATCCACACTTCCAAGGAGCATCAAACACTTAGAAAAGACAAATTCTTTTTCCGTAAACTGTCTTGCAAAATCGCCATAAAAAGTATAATATGATTGTTTTTGTATAAATAAACAAGCTTGTTAACCAATTTTCAAATACAAACTGACAGGGAACAAAAGTTATCGTATCAATTCAGACAACACTGTCAACAATGTATTCACCTATAGGTCACGAAAGTTCAATATATAAAGAGTCTCCCGTCGATGTTTAAGTTTTTCTGTTTCTTGGTTTTCAGTTTTATTAAACAATTTCGTACAATATACTTACTTAATTTTAGTAATGATAATGATGTTTTAAGAATGCTATTTCAAAATATCGCATTGGTAGAGTGTAGGGTACTAAAACAGAAGCATACTATGAATTACCGCTTTGTTGTGTCGTGTTGTTGTTTTCTGGATGCTCTTTCGCTAAATAAATTCTTCAAATGTGTCTCGATTGTCGCGATTCCCTCATGGGCGGGTGATGAATCATCCTTCGATAGATTTGCATAGAGTTATTTTAGAAATTCGTATAGTTTTTCAATTGAACAATCAAAAAACTTTTGTCCCAGAAAGAACAGAAAAGGAAACTTTGATCTTGATAAGGCCTTCGACGATAGACGATATAGACTAAAATCAAAACAACACCGAGCTCGTGTCATGCACATAAATATGTCTGTCATATTCTAATTTTCTTTTTTTTTGGAAAGTTAAAGTAAATTATTTTGTCCGTTTTCAATCATTGTTATCATTTTTTCAAAACGAAGAATAAAAACTGGATATGCATAACATTAACATTTTATATCGTTATTGTTTTAAAGTATTATTTTATATTTTTCTCAAAGTTACATTTGCTCATCGTAACTAATACTTTTATAAACTCTAAACTCTTTAAAACAGGAAAAACAAACTCCAGTTGTTGTTTTTATGTTATATATTTCTAAATTCAAGGACAAATCGAAATTTAATTTCCGATGATCAATAACTATGTACCAAATGATTGACCAAAGTAGCTGCGGTGAAATGAAAAAATGTCTAGCTAGTTTGTTTTCTTTATTGCAAAAACGAGAAAATTATTCAGCACATAGTTTATAAAAGTGATAAGCAAAAATAGAATGCAATTAAGTATTTGATCCAAAAACTGTTTAACGTATTAAATGGATTAACCACGTGCATTTGTGGTGGTTTGTCGTTTATTTTTAGTAGTCAATACACTCGAAACCAGGAATTAAAAGTAAAATTTGTAGCAGTATAATGTTTTGAGTTTACACAGACTGCACGAATACACGAAAACATTTATCACATTCTGAGAATAGTCACATTGTCGGGCCTCTTCAAGGTCTTTTATTACACCAATCAGATTTTCGCTTTGTGTGTCATACTGAGTAGGGAAATTTGGCATCTGTCAAAATATGAAAGTAGATCTAGTAAAAATCAAAAGTCAAGGCATGACGTGGGCGCTGACCTGGCTTAGTCTCTGTTTTTGTCAGGATTCCGTCAGCTTACTCATCTGTCCTGTCCTAACATCCAGAGGAGAATCAGGTCCTTGTTTTTAGATTGCTGAACAATGGCAGAGCTGAAGAAAGACAGTCCGGAGAAATCTTACATGATAAAGGCAGAGATCGCCAGGTAGTTTTAAAATAGTTTTATCATCCTTTAACCTCACGTCTTATTGTTGTGGCAAGCTACAACTGGTACACTTTACGCTTAAGGAATGACTCTCTTGAAATACGTGGTAAATCGCATGCGAAACTAATTTTCGGTTAAACTTTTGCATTTTCGCTGGCTGCTATTTCTAATTTTAAAATATTGTTGCAGTTGCTCTCTTGGGCACTGAAATTAAATACGTTTCCTCATATTTTCTCATTTTCGATTTAAAACAGTTACGCTTTTGTGGTTTCAATGAGATACAGTAACAGTAGGTCAATATCGCCCTACTATCAGGGATGTATATACTAATTAGCAGTCGCTGGGATTTAGTTTACCGAGATGGTCCGATTGTTTCTAGTTCACCCTACGTTTTGCATACAAAACTAGTCTTAATTTAAAAAAGTTAGATATTTGTTTAACATGCAGACATATTTTGGTTCCTTCTAAGTTTGTTTTCAAGAGTTGCCAACGGAATGTTAAACTGGCTATCAAAACTAATCTAATAATTATCAGTCGTGACTCTTTTTGACATCAGATTAAGTAAATATTTCAAATTAGGATGTTTGTTTTCAATGCGTGGACTGGTTATACCTATGAAGACTCAGAAAGAAAATATTTTGTTCAAAATATAATAATTTTGAAGCTTCTGCAAAGTGAAGTCAGTTTGTAAAAAGAAAAGGCATTACTCAAGCCGTTGGATACAAACAGATAAACGAATGCGTGATTAAGTTGTGACTGATGGCCATCTTATACAAATAAATATTTATCATTTTATTTGTATCAGATTTATCCCAATTCGGAAATGGGAGATCCTCGCGTTTCTTATGATGTTCTAAGTAAAAATTCTAAGAAAGCTTTGACTTTTGTAACCAGTTTTGCATTATGGTCAGCCATCTCATCCACTAAAATTTACAATTTTAAAACCAGTATTTATGGATGTTGACTTCAGGAAAAGTCTTGACTGAGTGAGAGAGCTGACAAGTTCTGTTTCGTTCAAACCACGTTGGTTTATGTAGGTAATCGTATGATTTCATATTAGATTTTCAGCCAATCGGAATGTGCCTCGGTTTGCTTGTTTGGGTCAAGATTTGTTCGTACCCAGGGCACGCGCATTTCGTATGTTTTTTTTTTAAAAACTAAGATGGCGGACAAAGCTGAGGAAGTGGTAAATGGTCCAAATATACGCACTATTTTGGCCTTTATGGCGTTGAATTTCTTTGAAATGCGAAACTTTTGGCCATCTTGAGGTTCAGTTATCTTATTTGCGTTTGGGAGCACTGTGTTGTCTTCTCAGCGGGAAAAAAATTATCGCATTCGTCCATCGCTACGCGCGGGATAACAGGTAATTTTTCGTATTGTTTGAGCTGACAGGCTCACGATCCTCAATTTTCTGACTTTTGATCGGTAAAGAACAACTGCCT
The DNA here is from genome assembly GCA_026546465.2 of Palythoa caribaeorum. Lineage (NCBI taxonomy): Eukaryota > Metazoa > Cnidaria > Anthozoa > Zoantharia > Sphenopidae > Palythoa > Palythoa caribaeorum. The sequence continues at coordinate 2,650 of JAOCNB020085875.1, read as the reverse complement.
TATTTTAGAAATTTTCAGATTCCTATAACTTGTCTGGTGAAACAGTACCAATGGTTACTCGTGAATTGTTTTCGAGTAATTTATAACTGGATTAGAAAATATTTGACAGACTAATTAGTGATTTGAACTGGAACTATTCAGCTTGGGAGACAGTGGCAAAAGGTCAAAAATACTTATTGCTTGGATTTAAGTGTGTGTTGAATAAGCGAGGTAAAGTGGAAAAGGACAGCTGGTACTGTTTGCCAATCAGATAAATTAATTCTTCAGCGTGATATCATCCAGTCAAATGTTTCTTCTTTATGAAATCTAAATACTGTGGAACTACAGTACGCATGGTACGCATTCAATTTTAATACAGAGATATGTGTTAGGCGGCTTTCAGGATTGTAATTCTCTGTCAGGAGTGGTTATTTTCATAAACTGCTCCAAAAACAAGCTTTCTATCATCATCATCTTCATCTATTTCCCGCAATTTCATCTATTTCCCGCAATAGGGACGTATGTAGCACGGGTTGTTGGTCGGGATCTGATTTTTTAATCACTCATATTTCTTAAGTATTATTGCCATTTATATCCAGGATTTCGGCTTTATCACAGTATAAATAAGCAATATTTGCAGTTTCAGCACAGGTAGCCCAAGCTTTATTTGTGAATCTATGACATGATCATATTACATATCCGGCTCATCTAAGTGAACGTATGGGATTTTACATTTTGCCTCGAAAATAAAAGTTCAAGAAATGAAATAAATATTATAAAATACCTCGACATCCTTGACTTGTTGTCTTTTGTCATCATTCTGAGTTGTTTTGGGGGATTTCTGTATGAATGGAGGTGCGGAGGAAGAATAAATAGAAAAGAAAGTAAAGGTTGGAAACACGCCATCGACCCGCTCGAACTCAAGCGCTCATAAAACTCCAAAAATAGATAAAAATCCAAAAATTTCTCGAAATCCTACCTTCAAGATAAATTTGTAACAAAGTTCAATTGTAGCTGAATCCTCACACGGAATATTGCTGTCATAATCCACCTAATTTGTAGGCCCAACGGCCACAGTGAACACCCAATGGACGATCAGCTTCGATACGAATTTCAACGGTCGAGCAAAAATTCAAACTCAGGGCCGGGGACAAAGGCGAATTTGACACCAGCACAACGAATGACCATTGTGCCGACGACAAATCATGGTTAGTAGTATGATTGTGAAAAAATAACAACATAAACAATATTAAATATTTTATTTGAGCTCTTGTAAATTTTATATGTTCTGCGTAAATTTCATATGTTCTGCCGAGTTTGGCACACCGGCCAGATCGAGTTGACAAATCTGGAGGTCCCCTGACCGATAGTTGAGCTTATTAGCTCGATCAATTTCCCAAAATGGTACTTAACTAAAGTACATCCACTTACCGTGGCTTTCAGAACAAATAAAACTTAAAAAGCACGCTAAAAGAACGTTTCTTAACTCGATAAACTCCTGCTTTCCACCACGCGGACGCCTCAACCAGATGCGAATGCAGTTGAGCCAACTGACTCAGATAACCATGCTGCCGTGACGTTACAAGGGTGACGCACTATGATTGGTCCATTGGAGGACATTACATCATAAAATCTTACATTACTTACATTTCTCCGAATCACTCGAGATTTTTTCCGCCTATATCAACACCTCGCACGGCTCTATAATGCTGCCGCCTCACCAGCCTCGCGTCTTCGCTCGGCTGGCTCGTTGGCAATTACAATTCTGAAAACTGAACTGAAAAACGAGTCTTTTTAGATAAAAGCACATTTTACTAATTTTCATAACATTTGTAATGGTTATGACAATGAGTGTGGAGTCCATTTCTGTTTGTTATCACTACTTGTTGCTGATTGGTCAGAAATCATGAAGCCCGGATTGTGATTGGTTCATTCAACTTTCCTGATAACAGGTAGCCGATAACAAGTAGCCGATAACAGAGTTTTGTTATCGGATAGTTTTCCAAGGGATTTAGGGGAAAATAGAGTTCAGAATGGGCCAATCAGCGTTGAGGGAATTGTAATTATTATAATAAGACAGGGATATCAAGAGGAAGACACATTCAAAATTGCCGCCATAAAAAAATGTTGAACACATACTATATATATAGCCTTGGCGTTGAATGCGAATGCGAGTAGTGAAAATTAAATGGTCTCATATTCGGCCGAAACGTTCTTAATGGGTATTGAATGGGCCAAATTTGGCTTTTGCTCGAATTGCTCGCAAAAATTACACAGGTGCTCGTTAGCTCGTTAATTCTCGCAAAAGTTTTGCAAGTGCTCGCATGCTCACAAGAAAAATTTGACAACTGCTCCTGCACGAAAAAATAAACACACTGCTCTTATGCTGGCAAATGCTCTCAAAGACCATTGGATCCCCTTTCGTCGGGCCCCGTGGACGATGACGTCAAATCTAGGTTTTCGAGTTTATTTCACGGCTCAATTAGCATATAATAACCATAGAGAACACATAAGCACGCATGGTTCGAAGGTGAAACTGAGCGTATGCGAATCGTTTTTGTGAATCCATGTCGAAACGCAAAAAGAAAATCCCGCTGCTTGTGGAAACGGGCTATTCCGAGAACGTAGAAAAAAAGCTCCATTTCCAAAAATATTGGACTGACATGTAGAC
>JAOCNB020085803.1:0-12022 GCA_026546465.2 Palythoa caribaeorum | reverse complement strand
GTACTGTACTGTGCTGTACTGTACTGTTGTGTTTTATCTGTACTGTACTATACTATGCTGAACTGTTCTGTTTTATCCATCTATACTGTACTGTGCTGTACTGTACTGTTGTGTTTTATATATCTGTACTGTACTGTACTGTGCTGTACTGTACTGTGCTGTTATGTTTTATCTGTACTGTACTGTACTGTACTGTGCTGTACTGTACTGTTGTGTTTTATCTGTACTGTACTATACTATGCTGAACTGTTCTGTTTTATCTATCTATACTGTACTGTGCTGTGCTGTACTGTTGTGTTTTATCTATCTGTACTGTACTGTACTGTACTGCGCTGTGCTGTACTGTACTGTGCTGTGTTGTGCTGTGCTGTGCTGTATTGTTGTGTTTTATCAGTACTGTACTGTACTGTACTGTGCTGTACTGTTGTGTTTTATCTGTACTGTACTATACTGTGCTGAACTGTTCTGTTTTATCTATCTGTACTGTACTGTGCTGTACTGTACTGTTGTGTTTTATATATCTGTACTGTACTGTACTGTACTGTACTGTGCTGTACTGTGCTGTACTGTGCTGTGCTGTGCTGTGCTGTTGTGTTTTATCTATCTGTACTGTACTGTACTGTGCTGTACTGTGCTGTACTGTACTGTGCTGTACTGTGCTGAACTGTTCTGTTTTATCTATCTGTACTGTACTGTACTGTACTGTACTGTGCTGTGCTGTGCTGTACTGTGCTGAACTGTACTGTGCTGTGCTGTGCTGTACTGTTGTGTTTTATCTATCTGTACTGTACTGTGCTGTACATACTGTGCTGTACTGTTGTGTTTTAACTGTACTGTACTGTACTGTACTGTGCTGTACTGTTCTGTTTTATCTATCTGTCTGTACTGTACTGTACTGTACTGTACTGTACTGAACTGTACTGTACTGTACTGTACTGTGCTGTGCTGTGCTATTCTGTTCTATCTGTACTGTACTGTACTGTGCTGCGTTGTACTGTACTGTGCTGCGTTGTACTGTGCTGTGCTGCGTTGTACTGTACTGTTCTGTTTTATCTGTACTGTACAAAACTGAACTGCGCTGTTTTGTTCTCCAGTATACTGTATTGTATTGTTTTGTTCTGTTCTGTTCTGATGACCAAGATTCTTTTTGACAAGCTAAGCCTGTGCCCCCAATACCTTGGAAACTAATCTTATAAATGTTTCTGGCGACATTTTCCTTATCATCCATTTGACACGAACAAATATCATCCTTGACAATATTTCCTCGACAGAAAAAAGCTGGCATTGCGAGATCTACGCGTTTTTCCGTTTTGAAGGAGAAAACTGATCTTTTTTGGTAATTGTTACAAAGGTAAGACATGCAACATGGAGGCGGCGTTATTGGCGCAGTGGTAAGATTTCTGCCTTCCAACCACAAGGTCATGCGTGTGACAAATAGTTAATAATATTTCCACCGAAGTTGATTCAACTTCCCGAGTTCGGTAAAACGAGTACCAGCTACTGCTGGGGGCTAACCTGCGACGGATTGGCGTCCCGCCCAGGGGGAGTCAATGACTCTCATTCGCTTAACACTACCGAAACCGGCTATAAAGCTAACCGCCTTGGTAACCACTACAATCTTTCATGCAGATCATGCATTGTTGGGTCACGTGGCAGCCACCCACGTGGTCAACTCGCAAGCTGAGTGCTCTCGTGCATGTTTATCTGACTTCAGGTGTCGTTCATATAACTATCGACACACCCTGACACCTGACAATAACTGCGAACTAAACGACGCTGTGAGGGAGGAATATCCAAACAATTTTGTTGAATCTACGAGCTACTCGTACTATGAAAGTTTTGGTAAGTAGAAAACAGAACGTGAGTGAGAGTTGAAACAAACATAGATGTTCTGGTCGTTTGAAACGTTTAAATTGATCACGGGTTAAGAGCGCTTGAAAAATATTTTTTTTAAAGGTTTCTATTGAGTTTCAGATACCAAAACCCATCTAGTACGACATGTCCAGAACTTAAGTAAGCAGAAACTTATTTTTTATGCTTAAATGTAGAAGACGTTCCCACAAAGGTTAAGTAATGATCGCGTAAGAACTAGGTGAGCTCAGGGGCAACTTCAATAAAAAAGTGTGTGAAATTTAATTCGAATATTTAATTAAATTGGCAATTTTAATTGGTCTAGCATTTATTTTCTCAACAAATTTCCAAAACAAGTCGTAACCGGTCTTTTTAAACTTCTTAAGCACCAGTGTCCGTTGGACGACATTTTGGCCGCGTTAAAAGAAAATCCACCGTGGGGAAAATTGGTCTAAAACAAATTACCGCAGCCCTTATTATTATCTCCCTATATATTACGCTGGCCATTACTTAAAGCAAGACTTAAAACATTCCTCTTTGTTGCGAGTTGCTTGTGAACAGATTTGGTGCAGGATTTTAGTATCGTGTTTCAACCCGCCGTTTTTTTCCGCATTAACAATTATTCTTGCTGATTGTCTGTGGCAGGTCTCTGTCAAAGTTTGAGATATTGGACAAAAAACATGCGCAATTGATACTTTTTTTGCTGGTAAAAGCGATGTAAGTACTTCAAGGCCCATGCAAACGACTGTAAAAAGTCCCAACTTTGTTGGCAATCCTGTTGACACGCGAAGCATTTTGTAGAGTAATCCGTCAATACGCGTGCACAGACGTGTTCAAAAGGCCAGCATTGTTGTGAGTTCCATGAAAACAGGCGCAACATTGTTGCGCTACGCTTCGCCGGTCACAGAACCGATAGAAATATTGGGACTTGTATCGCCAAGGTTTGGCCGGCTTCAATGTACACGTAACAAGTGACAACATTGTTGTGAATTCCATGCAAACGGAGGCAACATGTTGGGCCCAACAATGTTAAGTGTTTTTAGCCAACAATGTTGCGTGTTGTTAGCCAACAATAGTTCGTGCTTTTAGGCAACAATATTAAGTGTTGTTAGCCAGCAATGTTGCGTGTTGTTAGCCAACAATGTTGCATGTTGTTAGCCGACAATGTTGCGTGTTGTTAGCCAACAATATTGCATTGTTAGCCAACAATATTGCATTGTTAGCCAACAATGTTGAGTGTTGTTAGCCAACAATGTTGCGTGTTGTTAGAAAACAATGTTGCGTGTTGTTAGCCACAATGTTGCGTGTTGTTAGCCAACAATGTTGCGTGTTGTTGGCCAACAATGTTGCGTGTTATTAGCCAACAATGTTGCGTGTTGCTAGCCAACAATGTTGCATGTTGTTAGCCGGCAATGTTGCGTGTTGTTAGCCAACAATATTGCATTGTTAGCCAACAATATTGCATTGTTAGCCAACAATATTGCATTTTTAGCCACAATGTTGAGTGTTGTTAGCCAACAATGTTGCATGTTGTTAGCCACAATGTTGCGTGTTGTTAGCCAACAATGTTGCGTGTTGTTAGCCAACGATAGTTCGTGCTTTTAGCCAACAATATTAAGTGTTGTTAGCCAGCAATGTTGCGTGTTGTTAGCTAACAATGTTACGTGTTGTTAACAACTAATGTTGCGTGTTGTTAGCCAACAATGTTGCGTGTTGTTAACCAACAATATTGTGTGGTGTTAGCCAACAATGTTGCGTGTTGTTAGCCAACAATGTTGCGTGTTGTTAGCCAACAATGTTGCGTTCGTTTGCACGGGCCATTAATTTGTGTAGCGCGGAAAGAAATAATGTCGTTATGACGTAAATTTTTCATTACGTCAATAATACAGAATATTAACATATTAATATTGACGTTAGCAGAGCCTTGCTTTGTCCTGCAAACCTCTATAGCTCAAACATACTGAGTAACTGATCACGATAACATTATGTTGAATCCTTAAATAGTTACGGTCTGTTTTCTCTCTTATCCAGCTATTCACAACTGGTTGAAAATAAACACCGAGGAAGTGTGTTTTGGTGCTAAAAATAACGACTATGGCCCCGTGTTGATTCCCATAGGAGGTCCCGTCGCAGCCTTCAAACTTGAGCATCTCCATGGTAACTTGAGCTGCGACATCAGGAGGGGAAAAGAGGCCCAGAGTTATTGGGGGTGTGGTAACGTATATCCTAGTGGATACGGATTCAACGTCCTGACTGTTTTAATCACAAGCTCAACGAATCAGGTCATCGCTCCACACAACCCAACTTGGCGCGTAAAAAAAGGGGGGTACTATTCCCTTGACGGGTTTAACAACTTCTCCCCGAACGTTGTCATGGAAACAGGTCCAGGGTACAAAGTGGAAAAAGGCGAGCAACTGAGAGTATGGTATGGGGACGATTTGAAAGACTATTATCCAGACGATAATGGAGGTCGTATTTGCGTGAATGTTTATGCCTTTTTTACAAACCAGCTTTAAATTTTGTATCTTGAGGTGGTACGAACAATGATAATTTCATCGCACGTATCTTTTCTTGATGGAATGGAAAATGAAGGCAGCACTACATCAACGGCACAGACCAAAAAGCAGCGACCGCGGCAAAGACAGCGACATCATTAATTCTGATAACAACAACATCAACAATTTAATATCAATGAATAACAGTAATGCTTCTTACACTGTAGATATAGGTTAGCATTGAAACGTTCGTATTCCTTTCAACCCTTTAAATGCAAATCTCTTTTTAAAAAAACCTTTAAATTGTATAAATTTAGTTCAGACCTTTCCCACTCGTTGAATTTGAACATAACTCAACAACTTTTGGAGCCACTTTAGCGCGAAAAATGCTACTTTGGCCTTTGTAGTTCGTGTGCCTCTCACTAGAGGCTCCGTTTTTTAAACAAATTTTTATGACTGCAGTAAAGTAAGTTTCTTTATAAATTACATTTTAAGCCAAAAGTTTCACAGAAAAACATTTTATAGAATATTGCCACACCCAAGGCTCCTTGAAAAATCACTGTTAAAGCCTTGAGCACTTCTTCAAAAACTTACTCAATTTTTTTCAAGACCTCGGCAGGAATCCTGTACTTGAAAAAACACGTGGAAAATATAACACTTTTATTGTTGTACTTACAAATTTTTGTGCCACCATACAACTAAACCAGGGCCCGGTTTCTCAAAACGCCGATTAAGTTTACCGTACATGGCCTTCAATCTCAGGATTTTTTTACGTCAAATCGATAGAGTACATTTGCTTTAGACCGTAGATACATAGACCCATGAATCAAATTTTAAAAAGCAATAATCGCTTGGACTTGTAACTTTCAAAATATAACATTGTCACTCGTTTTTAGAAAACGTAAAAAATCTAAAAACTCATTTTAATTCAAAATTTTTAGTATATTGCAAAAGCTAGCTCTATAGACTACATTATAGTCTTTAAAGCTAGCTTTCGAAATATACTAAAAATTTTGAACTAAAACGAATTTTTAGACTTTTTACGTTCTCTAAAAACGAGGGACAATGTTACATCTTGAAAGTTACAAGTCGAAGCAATTATTGATATTTAACGATTTTAAAATTAATCCGCAAGTTTCCAGACAAAAAGTGCTAAGAAAACTTGCGTTTTTTCCATATTCCATTACAGAGAAAAGTTACGGCGCTTTTTTGAATTAAGGGAAAAAAATCGCAGGTACATTTTTTAGCACATCTGGTCTGGAAACTGGCAGATTAATTAAATCATTAAGACACATCATACTATGAATTTGGACCTCAATTTTATCTGTAATTTCCTTGCAATTTGAAATTTCACATGCGCAGTTACAAAATTCCCATAGCAACTGGGTTTTGTGATCGATTGCGTGAACAAATTTCACTGAGGTCAATGTTAATATGAAAAGCTGTTGGCGAACTGCTGAAGGTAAAGAAAAAAAGCTTCGTTTGCTAGGTTCAGTTCTTAGAGTTCGGTTGAAGAAAAACAAAACTTTTTAGTACTTTAACTTCTTTAAAACGCAAAGTTGACAAGAAGCTCTTCGCGATTGTTTCTCGTTTCATTTGTCATTTACAGTCGAGTGAATTCCCGCGCTTTTAATTTTGGCGTATATACCGGCAACGACACACGTCGCCGCTTTTGCGCCTCTGCCTCTGCAACGGTCAGTTTGAAGTTAATTGTATTTTATCCATTTTTTGGACAATAAGATCTGTTGTTTCTTCTTACAATTTGTTTACAAATGAGTGAATTCCCGCGCTTTTTGGCGTACGCACCGATACGCGTCGCCATTTTTCGCGCCTCTGCAACGGCAAGTTTTTATGAAGTTAATTGTATTTAATCCTATTTTCGGACAATAAGATCTGTTGTTTCTTCTTACGAATCGATAGTTTTTGAAAGAAAGCTGCCTGACGAACAATATTTGCTGCTGCTAAACGCAAATGCATTGACCATTACTTGCGGCTGTGATTATTGGATCGTTTTTAGTAATCACTTGGCCTTGAACTGGAGTTCATTTACCGTTCAAAAAACTACGGAAAGTAAGTCTTTATAATTGTTACTGTTCGACTCCTTTGCATATTCTGTTTTTTAATTGCGTTCTCTTTTATTGACTGCTTTTTAATACTTGTTGTTTTGTCCCACGGCAATTTCTTGATTGTTCAAAACCCTCGCCGCTCGACACTTTCCTTTCAGAAAGTTTGACTTCACAAGCTAATCAAAATGCAAAAATAATTTTCCCTTTTAAAAGGAAATCGAATGGGTCCTTCTCCAATTTGGGAAAAATCAAATGTCGTTTCGCCAAATTTAAAGAATTGTCCTCGCCTTGGCCAAATAACGCGTGATTTTTTTCCCAAATTGGACTCGGCCCCATTGGATCACCTATACTAATTGGCACATATAACCAGCTTCTTTTGTAATTTCAATTAAGCATAGTCACGTGCTGTATAATTTTGTTTCCATAGCAACCATAGCCACATAAATGACGTTAGTGTCCACGATCTTGGATTGTAAAGTTTTTCAGATTTTTTTTTCAAGTTTGAATTGTAATACTGAAAATGATGAGAAAATAGCATTTTTGGCGATTGAAAACTACAAAATGGTTAGAATCCAAGGTAAAATTGACAGTATTTAGTCACTCTTTAGCAAAAAATTAAAATTTCGAAGTCAACACACAACTTGCTTGACTTATTGTGATGACGTAATTGTGTAGAAACAAGAATAATCTAAAAACACGGCAATCGAGACTGTAACACGTTGAGAACAATGAGCTATACGACCAAATTTTAATGGTTCTTATTAAAAAATGCTCCTGCAATTCCTAGTTGCTTAAGTTGCATTCCATAGATAACTTTTAACAGTACTGAATAAGATTAATTTTCCATCAGTTATTTTCAATCGAAAATGCATTTCAACTGTTAGAAATGTCAACAAATTTAAGCTTAATCTATGCAGTGCTGTTTTGCTTTTATCTCCGAACACGAATTTTGATTTTGTCGAATGTGCAATGTGATTGGTAAAAAATATTAAAGCTCAATTCACACACCCTTTTACCCAACCATATTGCATGGGAAATATAAGTATAAATTCCCGTTATATATTTATCTTGATTCCCGGTGTCATTTCTAAACTTTTTAATCTCGTCTTGTAATGCATCAGTGAAAAAATTAAACCCTCAAGCTTACTCAAAACTGCATGCCCGTGCACGTATTTTTTGTTTATCAATGTTACACGCCACATATTTTTTATATCTCTGCAATATTTCAGTGTTTATTCGTTTTAACCTTATAAAAAGTCAAATAAGGAATTCGTGGTTATAAAAAGAATAATTATCTCTGTATTTGTTTAAAAAAAATGAGCATTGCCTTTCGGTGATTCTTTCGGTAGCTTTTCTAGAAAAGAGCCGTCGTTCGATAGATTTATGAAAATAAATCATTCGTATACTTTTTTATCCCTGGAAAATATTTATATTTTTCCTCACACGAGGTGAAATAGCACTATTAGATATATGCCATCAAACTGGAAAAGTAAAAAAAGATATTTATTATTAATAAAAAGTAAAGTTAAGCTGACTAAGGTATCATTCCTTGTCGGAAATTTATGCAGCCCTCTGATACAACAGCTAATCCGGCTAATGATAACAGCATCCGAAAAAATAAACATTTCTTTTGGTCTTGAAGTTTAGGCAGACAGTACTGACAAAAAAAAAGCCGTGGAAAGGGTCACAAAAGATCTGTTGTTAACCTGCCAGAATTGGGCAATGCCAATTTTTTCACTTTGCGTGCATCTGATCCTTTTCCACGTCACCCTCATCCTCATCATCACCATCATCAATCATCATCATCGTTATCTTCATCATCTTTTCTCATCACAATCATTTTCTTCACTATCATATTCAACATTATTATAATTTCTATGTTTTTAGTTGTAATTTTGCAAAGCACCATGAACTGTTAGAGATATGAGCGCAGTATATAACTGACATTATCATTATCATCAACATCATCATCATCATCAAACAACATCAACATCGTTATCATCACCATCATCAACAACAACATCATCATCATCATCGTTATCATCACCATCATCAACAACAACATCATCATCATCATCATCGTTATCATCAACAACAACATCAACAGCATCATCAGCATCGTTATCATCGTCATCATCATAAACAACAAGAACACCAACATCAGCATCAGCATCATCATCATCATTACCATCTTCTTCCTTTCTATCTAATCATGATATAAGATTTGTTGAAAATAGGATGTTAAAATTTAAACATGGCCAATCTGATCCAGCATACAAAGCATTTTATTAAGTGTATAATCACGCCCAGGTCTGAGGATACAACAACGACACTTTCGCTTTCAGCAGGTAGTTTTTCACCACTTGAAAGAAAATAACGTTATTGTATAGTGGTTTAGCGTAAAAAATGATAGAGATTTTAAGCTGAATATGTAATAAAATTGCTGAATATAAATCTGACAGCTTAAAAGTTAGAGAAGTAGTCGTGCAGCTTCGATACAACGTTTATAATTTCATCCGGCATTGCACTCAACTTAGTCAACCCTATATTATATTATATATATTATACTAATTTACTATATTATATAACACATACATTTTCAAAAATCTTAATGATTATGCTTTTGAAAATAGATGGTGACAAGAATACGAAAGGCTAAGTTTATAAAATGCATGTTTTTAAAATGTTTCATCGGTTTATCACTGCCGTCTGTGTTACATATCTTTAATTAAGTTACCGTTACGTTGGGCGAGGACCAAGAGTTTAGTCAACTCTGTTTTGGAATATCATTTAAACACGTGTCTTACCCGGTCTTGTCACGATATCTAAAAACTATGCCAGGTTTTTTTTTTAACCGTTTTTCAGTTTTTGGCGAAAAGATAGGCAAATAAAAGTAATCGTTTATTTTTAGGCAAAATTTAGTATTATTGCTAATGCCAATGGAGTCTTCAATTGCAAAACTATTCGAAAACATGCTGACTTCTGCACTCTTCCAGTCTAATGATAAAATATCATACAAAATAAGAAGTAAAGAAAGTTATGAGAGACAATTTTTTTTTTTAAAAAAAAAATAATGGTAGTTATAAAAAATAACAAAGAAAAGCCGATCGAAACCTCTATTTGCGAAATATAGCATGTTATTTGTGTTAAGAACTTCATAAATCAAGGGATATATATAGAGATTATGTAGTAAACCTCATTTGGAATTTAAAATGGTTATCATGATTGTTCGAAGCTTAATCATTCAATAACTACTTGTGAGTTCCTCGGTTTATGGACGAAAAGTTAATTAAACCGCAGTTATCCCAGACTAAGAAGTAAACTTAAACTTCCTTTGTGGATTTAAATATTATATGAATCCTTTAAAAGTGTTGAAATTTCTCCATGACTGGTCAAGAAAACAAAACGCTTTCGAGTTAATTACCTCTTATGAATAATAAATTTAAGTCTATAAATGAGGTCAAGAAAAGAGAGAAAGGTTTTGAATTTGCTTACCTTCGTTACGGCACGGGCACTTAGTATTTGGTCCAATTTTTCCTATCATAATTAGCAACACCAGAATAAGTGCAATAAATGCAATTAGCAAAATACAGCACAAAATTATACGACCGAATTTCGGATCCTTGCTAGAATTCTCTGAAACCTTCGGTTGTGATCGCTCTACAATCGGTACTTTTTTTCGAATCTGCTCATGTTTCGGCGGTAAGTTTGGAGTTCCTCCATTCATTGGTTCATAAACAGCGTTAGCTTTTTTACGCGGTACCGACGTTTTGTGCTGTAAAACCCTTTGGTTACGTATGCTATCATTTTCGTAAAGTCTTTGGTCTCGCTTCAAATCATCTGAAGAATCAAAGCCTCGGTTTATTCGTCCATTATTTCTTTCTTCAGCTTGAAAAGTTGAAAGAACAGGTGCATTGTTCAAGCCGTTAATCTGTTTGAGGGATTTGGCATTCTGGTACTCATGCATCTTTGGTGTTGCGTTTTCTGTGCCGGTTGGATCAAAGGCTTCGTTTGTGACAGCGTAAAGAGACATTCTTTTGCCGAGATTTACTTCAGCTGCCATCTTTCCGAGCTTGGAAATGTTTGCGGTACAAATAAGGCTCTTATGACGATATATACATATTCAAAAATCAAAATCTTTAACAACTAGAACTACTATCTGAAATTAAAAAACTTCACTTATTATTAAACATAACAAAGCTGATAAAAGATCGTGAGGTCAAAATTGTTGATTCATAAAGATAAAGTATACCGTTTTACGAGCCAATGAACAACGAACAATAACATTGATAAAACTATAGCGCAATATCTTTAGACCCTTGGGGCACCATTCAAACTCTTTGAACCATTTCTATTGTTAGTATTTCGTATGCAACACGTATGAATACGTCGCAAGAGCAATTTAAACAAGGCAAAAGCGTACAGGACGTTAACACCCGAATGCCAAAATATCAGAATTTCCAAACCGTTATCTTTTCTAAAACGGAAGTTCTTGCAAGCTTTCAAATTCTATCCACAGAGGGGAACACTGCAACTTTCGGTTTCCGTTTTGTATATTTTCAGTTGGGATTTTGTATTAAAAAAAAACTCCGTTGGTTTCGGTTTCCAGCAATTACGATTTGAAATTTTTTTCCTTCTTTTAGCATTTTTCGGTTTGTCTTCGGCACCGCAACTATGACCTAATTATGCGCGTCGAGAGAGCGCTGTTTGTGCTGTTCATGCACAATACAAAAAATTAGGAGCATCCGGTCGTTCCCAGGCTTGTTGGCCCTAGAAAGTGGGAGCATGTCAGTACTTTCTGGGGAAGACCTCTGAGAAAGAGGTTGTCAACAGATTCATGCTATATTTGGAGCAAGGTTACGATAAAGTTGATATAAAGAAAAGTGCCGAGGTTTAAAAATCGACTTCTGGTTTTTGTCTAATGATCATCGTTTGAAATTTAAAAACCTGTATTTGTTGTTGTTAAAAGACAAATTTTATATCTTTATTAGTACCATATAATTTATCGGCACACAGCCAACAAGAAAAAGTGAGAATTTTTAAGAACTGAACTTTAAAGCCTGCGGAAAAGAGGTTCAACTAGAACAAAATAAGAATTTGGGGCGGGTGCGCAATTTTTTCAGTAACTTGTCTCGCAATGATTGAAAATGTAGCGTTGCAAGTTGCCGGGGTTGGGTGTTACACTATAACGCGATCTCGGCAACTTGCAATGTTTTTGGCCGTACCCTGAGCTTCTCGGAATGAAACAAGAAGTGTGCGCAAGCGCTCTTGGAAAAAAACTGCTAGAAAAGTTACTGGAGGGGTGATACACTGTGCAATGGTGTTAACAGTTGCTGCAGTCCGTTACGAAAAGTAGACTTAAATTCTACTTTGCGCAACGCTTCACGCACCAAAAAAATATTAGTAGAAAATACATATTACACTGTGAAATTCTTCTCAGATTGTCTCGCAATAGCATTTGAGACAAGTTGCTGAGTAACAGGGCCTTTACTAACTGATCATAACGCTTGTGGGATGTGGCTGGAATAATAAGTATAACTGTGTTGCACAAACGTGCTGATAATGACACAGCCACTAAATAGGGCACTATGGCCTCGCGGGTCAGAGGGA
>JAOCNB020085762.1:0-12023 GCA_026546465.2 Palythoa caribaeorum | reverse complement strand
CAATACCTCGCACGGCTCTATAATGCTGCCGCCTCGCCAGCCTCGCGTCTTCGCTCGGCTGGCTCGTTGGCAATAATACATGTGTGGCGAAAGGCGTTTCATTTTCCAATACCTTGTTTTATTTTGTTTTTTCTCCAATAAAAACCGCTCACAGAAATAAGAACAAATTGAGAACAAATTGAGGCTGAAGTTGCCAAAAAATTAAGAACAATTTTACTGGTTCTTATAAAAAAGAAGCGTGTACTGTATTTGTCAGCCCACACTGACTTTGTGCCTGGCCTGCCTGTTCTTATTCTTGGCCTTGGCGATTCTTGGCAATTCTCGGCCCAGCCTCTTTCTTGTTGCTGTGCTCAGTCCGGCGCAGTCCATACTTTTTGCGGGCTCAAGAGAGTCACATGAAAACAAACTCAACAAACTCGGCAAAAATTTATGAAAGGGATTCGCAATTCTTCGTCAGAGTTCTAATCATGTGTTAAAGGTAAGCAGTTTTTTCACATTCCTGGCTCTTTCAGACATGTTCTTATGATTTAATCTGTAATTCAAAACTCCTCGAATGAATTTAGCTTATTAAACCTTGGTAAACACTGAAAGAAATTCGATCGGTCGGACGTTGACATCACGTCTCTTAAATTTCCCGACTCTGTCTCGCCTTGAAATAAATTATTCTTCAACTTTCAAGTTTATCATATTTCTTTTAACGTTTATCTTTGTTTTGGAGATGGTTACTTATGAAATAAACATACCAAGTTCGACAAGTAAACAACGCTAAGTTTTTTTCATTCTTGCTTCAGCCGGCAACAATGTCAATCATCCCATGTTGAAGAATACGTCCATTGTAATTGAACTTTCACTCGCTGAAAGAGGAAGAGTCCCTGCTGCCTCAAAAATTATTTGCATTTCATTGAAACTATGGTAGAAAGGTAGGTAAACGTTTAACTTCTAAAGTAGAAGTAGAACTGTTTTCGGTATGTGTTAAACGAGAGCGAGTTTGACAGGAAATTCTTTTATTGTTTCGAAATGCCGGCTGTGCGAGTTTATGTTTTCAAGTAAATGAAATTTTAATAGATTTAGCATGGAATTATTGCCCTCTGATTTTTTCTATATTCTTTCTTTTTTTTTCTTTCGTTTGTGTTGGAATATATAAATTAGTATATTTTTAGTATGTGATAAACTTACAGATACGTGTTCTTAACAGCTTTTTTAAAAGAATTAACTACTGTTTTGATGTCGAGGAATTTGTTGCGCCATTCAGAAATTTTAATGTAAAAAATGAGATTTAGAGTCCAATCTCAGGGTCTTTGAAACTGGTTGAAATGGTACAGGCGGCTTTTTATTTATAGAGAAAAACGGGAATTTTCAGTAATAAATCCACATGCCACATGGTACAGACAATAGTCAGGGTTTCAGTTAACTTTTTAGGGGTATGGCTATAAAATTTAAGCTGCGGCTAAAAAAGTTGTCATTATAGAAAGCCCTGGCTAATTGTTACTCAGAACATACATGCACCCCTCAATAGCACTGGGGAAAGGCCGTGAAGCTATGGCGAATATTCCTCAAAAGTCAAGAGTGCACTGGCGAAATTCGCTGTTCGCTGGCCCTTATTCGAAACACTGACAGCTCATCACACAGAAACACGTTCAGTAGAGCTTGGAATGAGCTGATAGAACAATACAAATGGAACATAATTTTTCAGTCATTTCGGTTGGAATACAAAAAGAGGAATACGTCTGAGTTTTTTCATCTTTTTCGAAAACATTTTCAGCTGGATTAAATGTGCCATTTGATTACTGACTGAAAATTCTGGTTTTTCTGTGAAAATGGTGAGCAACGAGAATCATCAATCATCCCATGAAGTGCTGTATTTACAGTTTTTTGTATCATTTTCATTTCAATAATTTGTTTTAGTGAAAGATTTGGCTGTAGAAAACATCTAGCACTTTTATTTTATTTATTTTTATTTTTTATGCCTTTATTACAAGCCCTATTTACCGGTTTGATGTACATGGTTGAATAGGTTATACAAAATAGTTTTATAGTTTGCTAAATTACATAAGAAAAAAAATTTACAAAATATGTAGAGTTTAAACTAAATCAGGGTCCCCGTGGTCTGTGAAAAACCTGGAAAGTCGGAATTTGAAAATGTTTTCCAGGATCATTGAATGTCAGGGAATTTTGCAAAAAGTCATTAAAAGTCAGGAACTTTTATAGGCGACTAGTTAACTGTGTTACACTGAAATAATTTGATATTACAAGCATCGACCTTGAAGTTATCTTTCGCTCTTTTTTCATATCTTTTAAAAGAAATGAATACTTGTGAGTTACCAGTTGGACTTTTATTGGCTAAATTATTGTACCCATGTTTATAAGTTCAAATTTAATGCAGTAGTGTACAAACTTCACTTCTGCGTTTAAATTAACTAAATAAAGCTGTTTTTAGACAGTTTGTGCTACATAGTATTTTTTCAGTTAATTTTCAAAACCTGGAAAGTTATGGAAATTTATTTATTTTGGTCAGTGAAAGTCCTGAAAAATGTTTAAAAAAAGTCATGGAAAGTCATGGAATTTTTATGCTAATACTGAGGGGGGACCCTGTAAAGGGCAAAGTCGTTAGTCCAGTTTCCATATAATTGCTGGGATTGCCAGAATTGCTGAAAAATTAGTTCAGAATTCATGGCAATCTCAGCAGTCATAATGATCAAGTGGTTTCCATATGATTGCTGTGATGGCTGAGAATCAAAAAGAGTGTCAATGGAATTGCCATCTCTACCTTCGAATACCAACCATAGGCAGTGGAAATGTTCTTGAATTTTTTCACAGCCTCGTCCGGACCCATATTGAACTTGTCCACTACTTTCCTCCAGCAAGTCATCTTTGAACACTTATTCTTGTGTACTTTAATAAAATTGTTATAGCAACAGTCACACTGCTGGACTTCCCTCGTAAAATCAGCAACATCGGCAGATGAACTATGCTCCAAAGCCATTTTGACTTTGACGAAAAAAATATCGAACAAATGCCGGAATATTTTGAGAAGCAAGCATGAGAATGATTAGTCTGCAACATGATGCGTAAACACTGAGTTAACATTTAACTTTCAGTTGCTGGGATTCAGCTGAAAGTGGTTTCCATTAATTTTTTTTATGAATCTCGATTGCTATGATTGCTGAGTTAGAACCTGGTTCTATCCCGGTGATTGTAATTGCTGTGATCACTCTGATCTTGAACTTCAGTTTCCATATAATTGCTAGGATCACTGAGTTAATTTTTCAGTGGTCCTGGTGATCTCAGTGATTATATATGGAATCTGGGGTTTAATAGACACGGCAGACAGGGTAGATAGGTCTTTCATTTCTTTCTGTGTTCATTCAGCACTTTTCTTTTTCACTAATATTATTTTAATTTGATCATGTCAAAGCTAGACAATTAACTCAATCAAGATGCTAAAAAGACCTTTAATTTAAACCAGCATATAAAATCTAAACTTGTTTGAGTGAAGTTGTTGAGGGGGTAAGTTGGGTGATCAGAGATTGACATACTTAATGCTGAACATTTACTGTGTACAGTGAATGTTCTTTAAAGGTAACTACAATAACAAAACATTTCAATCTACAGTGCTAAAACTATAAAATATTCTAAAGCACTCACAAGCATTACAAAGTTAACGTCAATACTATCAACCTGTATATTAAAAAATAATTATACAATCTAAGAATGAATAAGCAATCAATGTTTTAGTTTTAAGATCAGTTTTCTTAAAATATGGATCTTCAACTTGATCTTAAAACAGTCAATACTGATGTCAAGGTAAAGGTTAAAATTCAACAATTTTTTTTTTATTATGCAAACATGGATCCAAGTGATTACTGAAAAGTGACTAATTGAAAATGGACTATTATAAATTATACATAAATTCAAATATGTGTGTTAGAAACAAAGGTTTTTCTAGGTTATAGTGACTCCCTTGGGAAACAAACTCAAATTGAAAAAAATGGACATGTTTGTTCAGTCACTCCAGCAGTGATCCTTCCTTCATTCAAATGTGTAATATTTGTGCATCACAAGGTGGTGTGCAGGCTCTGAATTATGAATTGTGTCCTCGTGTTCATCTTTGTGGATTTGAAAATTTTAAAATATTGTTTCTGGCCAACCTAGTTATTTCAGATTTTTTTAAAAAAAAATGTAATGCAATGATTTATAGTAAGGTTTAACATGCTAAGTAATAATAAAGGTCGACCAAAAAATTTACCGGGCAACTAGTGTTTGGTAAAAATAAAATGCTGGCTACCCAAGGACTAAACAAAGGACAACCCAACCAAACAGAGAAAATAAATTAATTATAAATGGCAAAAGACTTCATAATACTTTGCATTGTCAATGTACGATAATGTGAAGTTAATGATAATTCATTTTCTTCAGCTTTAAGAAGCATTTTCCTGTATTTTGGGAATCAGTAAATTTTACAAAGTAACATTATTTGCCAGATACAAAAATTTAAGAGACAAACCCAAAGTTTCACTTGTGGTATCGGCCACGATCAAATGCCATTTTATAATGGAATATCAAATACCAGTCAGCTTTACCCCAGACTTCCACAAAAACTGTTTGTTCACAATAAGAACTACAATTATGGCATTTTCAAATTTGATCTCCCTTTACTGTAATTACATCAAACGGGCAACCAAGAATTTACAAGGGTAACCTGAAATTCATGTGGGTTTCGTTGTCTGACTTTTGAAATAGGAAAAACCTGGACTTTTTTTTAAATTTTGAGCACTGTAAAAGCTTTTATTATAGGTTGCAACTCCAACAAGTTCATGATAACCTTTTTAGAATTAATTAACCTTTTAAGCCCCAAGCACGACAAATGATGTGTTGTTAAATTCTCCCAACTGAGTTCCATACTTCCTGTATAAGCATTTTGGGAGAATTTGGCATTTCAACTTCCACAGCTTGTTTCATTTGATCAGTTCTTGCTTCTCATTACCAGTTCTATTGTTTTGTTGGAGTTATGTAAGGAGAAGTTGGAGGTTGATGATTTGCCTGGGGCTGTAAGCGGTTAAAATCTCAAATCGTTAGTAAGTGTACAGGACCAAGTGTCTTTGCTTACTTACTCCAGGTCTTGTCTTTTACTGTCATCCACTCGTCAGAGACTGACTATTGTCCCGTCCAGGGGAAGTCAATGACTCTCATCTGATAAGTACTAGCTCAAATGAGCCACTTAGACTTATAAATGGATTCAGCTATCTAGCTCCAATGGACGACTTAGGCTTGTATTTTAACGATTTAGATTTTAGCTGTGAACCATGCATCATGTATTTGGTAAAAAAGTTTCTTAATTGTATCATTGGTTACTGCTGATTTTTTATCTAAGTGAAAAAATAATGAGAAAATCAAAATAGGAATGACACGGTTTAGATAGTAATAAAAAAAACTAGAAAGCCCAAAATTTTCAAAAATTTAATTTTAGGTCTTAAAAGTACTAAAAAAGTTATGGTAATGGCAGACTTGTTTCTCTTTGAAGTTTTGGCTGAAAATAGAAGCCAAAAAGTGTTGTAACTTTATAAATTCATATATAAGTTACTATTTGCTGCAGCAGTCACAGTATTTCCGAAGCTTTCTGAAAACTTTCGGATACTGTTCCGATGATTTCCGTAGTCGTAGGTATGGGATAAATTACCGGAAGTAAAGAAGTCATATAATAAACGAATTATTAACCTCGCCTGCTCAGTCTGTATGTAAAAATCAGACCTCGTTCTAATATTTTTCCAGACAGACGTCGCGTTCGGTTAATAATCTCTTATTATCTATCTATCTAAAATGCATTTTGAGAAATGTTAGAACTGTACGGGTGTGCTGAACAGTTTACGATGAGTATAATGTCCAATCCTTGCGGGGTATCCATTTTTTAAAAAAAATCTCAAAAATGAATAAACCTTCCCACCTCCGGCCTTTCGGAAGAGAAACTAATAATTTTTTATTTGGCTTAATATTTGTAAGTTCTTTTGATTATTTTAACGTGTTAAATAGTTCTAGCTCAAAGGGAGACCGAAAGGTACAGTTAGGTTGTTGCATCATTTCTAAGCCTAATTAGAAACGAACTTTAGTCTTAGATTTTTTAAGATTTCTTTGAAATACCCTGAGATATTTTCGAACAAAGATGGTCACGTTGTCAGAAGCTTCCTGGATATTAATTTTGTTTATTTTAATCTTAGGCCTTATAACTTTTCTGTTAAAGGAATATTTTGCTAGTGGCGGCCGAATGTATCTCAAAGAACAAATAGCGCACAAAATATGGTGTAGGTGTTAGGAACGCATAAATACCGACTACAAAAAAATTCTTTAGTTGTTAGTTGTTTGGTGGCTGGTTGTGTTTTTTAAATTTGATTCTTCTTTAATAGCATAATTTTGTAATTGATTCATGTTTTTTTTTCTTAATTGGAAAAACTGATTTTAGTTTGGAAAGCCTTCATTTTAAAGTTGTTCTGAAAACTTCTTTTTACTGAGTACAGACCGACTTTTTAGAATGAGCCTGTGGGCCGAATATGGGTTGTTCAGGACAGGACCGCTGCCACAGAGCGAGAGAGAAAAAAAGAGAGCGTTAACTGTGCAAATATTTCAGAAAGCTTGCATTCGTAATTTAATCATCAATTTCAAGAACAAGAAACACCTTTTCTAAGAAATACTTAAAATTCTAAGTTAAACTCTTTGGAAACTGTCAAAAAGTACTGGCATTGTTTTCTCGAGAGCGTTAATCCATTCTCTTTAGACCGGCTGTTTCAACAGCTTAATAATTTCTACTCAGCCAACCAGAAGAAATCACAGCTGGCATATGTGGAGTTACGGTTAGATTGTGACGGCCAGTAGGTTTTAAATCTCGCTTTTCATTGGCCGAACTCCTCTGCCTTAACCCTTTAGTTGTGTGGTATTTTGCGTTTAGAAAAAAAATTGTGAAACGTTTTGATTTGGGTTACGATAAAATTATTAGATTGTGTTCTATAACTATAAGTTGCCATTCCTGCTGTGAAGCTACTCAAGTCAACCGTGTCTTTAAAACGTGTTTTTAAAATTTATAGTTGTCACATGTGCAGCCAAGCAACTCACCGCACAGAAGAAAATATTTTTCCGTTCTCTAGCAAATGGAACCCAACCGATAATGGTAGAGTGTCAGAAAACATAATTCATTGTTTAGGCATTAGTTCAGTTTTGCGTTCGCAAGTTTCATTTTCTTTGTATGGGATTTTTCTGAGTCTGTTTGTCAGATCGTGAAACGCATAGAACGTTATACAACTTGATGTCTTTACTTCGTATATTTGAAAAAAAAAAGATTTTTAAAGACTCCGGTGTGCGATTGGCTATATTCGTTTGAAATTTTAATGTACCTGTTGAACCGGATATTGGTTTGTTGTGATTGATTCAAACCCGCGTACGGCCTGCGAGCAGACCAAACAAACACAATGTAAATCTCGGACATTCGCTAGCTGAATTCGGCAACTGTTCAGGACTTTTATATCAGTGAAGTCCAAAACGCGAACAGCCTGCATGATTTTCAGACAGGTAATATTGCAGTTAACTTGAATTCTGTTGATATAAGATATTTCATTTGATTGTAACGTGCAGTTTAAAACTTGAATGATTTAGCGCTTTATTATGTTTTTATGTAAATTCCGACCTGGTTTGAGTTTGCAATTATTTTCTCTGTGCTTTACTTAATAACTTGACTGCTGTTGGAGGTTTTACTAGCTTGTTCTGTATTTATATTTTTGTAAAGGAAGTTATTACTCAAGTGTGCAAGTTTATAGTCATAAATGCATATCACCAACAACCGGTCATGTTATCACACCATTAACATCCCGCTTGTCGCGACTGGAAAATATTTTCAATATTATCTTTTTCAGTTCACAATTCAGTTCTTTCGTCGTTCAAAGGAGCGGGTGTAGGGGTTATGTGTTTGTCTTGTTCCTATATTTACTGGAGATAAATTTCGATTTTGAGCAACACCGGCTATTAATAATTTACCACAATGTATATTCAGCAGTTGAAACTGGCATTAATCCGGACTTCGGAATCGCTGTTTTTCTTCGGTTTTGTCTTGTACAAGAAATTCTCATTTGTGTTCTACATTGATAAGGTATTGTACAGCTATCAACCCCGATATCCAATAATCAACTAAAGGAAATTATATTGTTGCTTGAAGATTTGTTTTTATAAAGTGTGTTTCCTCTTTAGTTTAAATATCGGAATTGAATAAAACTGATGCTCTCATTGAAACGATTAGGTGATGGGAACAAAATTTGTAGTGAGTTTTGACATGAATAATACTAGACAACGAAAACACAGAATACAACATACTGAATATCGGCTGCATGCAGTTTTAGTAACACAGCGTGCATTAATTGTGTTGCATTTCAAAACTCCTGGTAGGTCTTGTTGTAGATAGGGGGCTAAATTAAATACATGTAGTATATCTGTTGCCAGAAAGTTCTACAGCAATCATGAACTTTTTTGTAGTTTTGCCTCTCTCGAGCTCAATCAAATCTTTCAGTTTCCAGTTTGGAAAGCATAATGTTTAGACCCGTAGTTTATTCTCACAGCAAACTATAGTAAATTACCATAGCGACATTTATATTGAAATGAGTGTTGTGAACCAAAGCAAAAAAATCTTTGGTGTAAACCACCATAATTAAAGACACCATTGGGGATTCCGTAGATAAAAAAGACCTGCCTGTTTTTTAAAGCAATTCTCGTGATTTTTTGAAATAGTCTAGAGATTTAAACATACCGTTATTTGCGATTAGAAATCTGTTCACCATGAAAGGATCATTTCAATGATTTCTCTATTGTCTCGGATATTTTTTGACTATTAAGCGTGACACCGAAATCTCTTTGACCCTGACCACACGTAGCCTGGTATTTTCGGAAACGGAATTTTTTTTTCTCCGAATACGGCTACCGTCCACACGTAGCCGGCGTTTTCGGGCACCGAAAACGGAGGTTTTCCAAACGCTGTGCAGAGTGGAGATTTTCGAAAACGGAGATTTTTTATATTCGTGTGGACGGAGGAAAACGGAGATTTTCAAATACGATGACGTCAAATGAAGGTTTCAGTCTATTTCTATGGTAACCATAGAGAGAGCACGTGCACGCATGCTATAGGTGAAACCGAGCGTATTTGAATCGTTTTGGCGGATATGTTTGGACGGTCAAATACGATTCGAAAACGCTATGTATAACGCAGATTTTTTAAATAAGAAGAAAAAAAATCTCCGTTTTAAAAAATATCCGGCTACGTCTGGACGGGGTCTTAATTTTAAAGCCGTTATAATTGCGCCTGATACGAGAACTAAAATTAGATCAAATTAAGTGTATGTTGAGCTCGCCGATGCAGCATTTAGAAAAAAATAAAATCAAGACGCTTTAAAAAAGCGTGCGCTGGGAATTGCCTGCTTTCTAAACGTGACATTTACCTTAAAGGTATTTTGTTTGGTAAACTCTTGCGAGCCATCGCATCATTGCATGCAGAGAGACTTTCGCATCGAATAACTGTACGAATCAAACATTTTAGTGGTTTTCAACTTTTAGCCGGCAAGCGCAATTTTACCGAACAAATGTTATCAAATGGATTGCGATAATCATAATCTTCTTTAAATAAACGGCCCAATAATTACTGTCGAACCGAAAATATGTACAGTAAACCGAGTTTTGGAAAACCGACCGCTTTATCAGATCGTAAATTGATTTCAAGGCCGAAAGCGACTGTTAGTATTTTTTGTGTGTCTGGATAAAAAAGACAAGTTTCACACTGTTCAGTTAAGTTTGTTTTCAACCAGCGCTTCAGCAACGCGAAAACAGCCCGGCGTAAGTTCCACTACGAATAATTCGCCGGGCGTGCGGAGTTAATTTTCAGTCAATCGCGTTTGCGGCTGGGGCAATAGCGCTCAATATTACACATATTTTTTTTCAAACATTTTAGTTTTTTTTTCTATAGAAGTAAAACAAGTAGACGTGATCTTAAGATACGCGCCTTCAAACTGCGAATTCTAATGCGTGAATTGTGAGTCGAATTTGCCGAGATTAGTTATTTCGTTTATTCAAACAAAGCAGAACAATGTTTTCAACTCTACATGGTTCTTTGCTCTATTCGGTTTCTTTTTCGCAAACGATTTGGCCAGATGATTGCATTTCGAAAATCCGGCCGAATCAGAGAGCGTACCCACAGCACTCTGAAAAAAATTGCACTGAGAAATCACTGGATGTATTGCTTGAATGCTGTACCCAATTAATGTGAAACACCCGTCGTAAATACTTGGAGAACGGTTATAAAATCACGGACATATTTACGCGAACGAGTTGATATAAAGTCGCTCGTTGACCAGGAAGGTTGTTTAACATTGGGCTTAGTTTCGCACACCGTCAACATTCCGAAAGTTTGTACTACCCAAGTACTCGAGAAAATCTTTAAGTGGTTAATATTGATTACAAGCCATAAAAAGCGGAAAAACTATGATAATTTCTTAAAACGCTGGAGTTATTGCAGTTTCACACCGATAATCGCTTCAGCATCAAACTGCAGTTTACAATTTTAACCAATTCTCGTTTTCACCGCTTTTTACACTTTTGGCCGATTGAACCGTATATCAAAGATGTCTGAAGAGCCGCAAGTACGGTTAAACGACCAACTTCAAAAGAAAAGAAAAACTTTGTCAAGACGGCTTAGCAAATAGGAAAATGATTATGCGGAAATAGGGACGTCAGAAAAAATTTTGCTCGTGAGGGAAATCTTATTTCTCTTTGTTTTATCCCGTTAAATATATTACCCCACACTTTCGATTGCAAGTGTGTATTCAAGTGATGAAAAGCGCCTTGTGACAACAAGATCGTAATGTCGCTGACTGATAATATTCGGCTCATATTTGTTGTTTTTAAGAACGAGAGCACATCTTTCAAACGTGTGCATGTATTTTGAAAATATCAAGGAAAAAATCTTTGAATTCTCGACAATTTATTGAGAATTTACACAATCAGAAGATCTAAAAACCAGCTGAGACTCAAAAAAAAAAAAAAAATGGGACAACGCTGAAGGAAAATTAGAGAGCGCTGAGAAAAACGCTATTGTATTTGTTGGCATTGATAAATTCTAAAAACACCTGAGATGTTGCAGTTTTTCACCGATGATCACTTCAGCATGAAACTGCAGTTTATATTTTTAACCAATTTTATCGTCGTCTTCACCGCGTTTTATCACTTTTAACAGTTTCACCGCTTTTATGCTCTTTATGTAACCCAGCCATTTTACGATTTTACGAGCTCTGCACAGAGCGCTTGTACGTACATTGAGCCAAATATAAACTTAAAATTATCTTCTGGTGTTGAACCAAATATCAAAGATGTTGGAAAAGCCGCAAGGACGATAAAATGACCTACTTCACAATGCCAAAAAAAAACTATGTCAATACGTCTTAGCAAATATGAAATTATGCGGAAAACAAGACTTCAGAAAAAATCTGAACTCGTTAGGGAGTCATTGTTTTCTTTTTCTTTTGTCTCGTTAAATAAATTACCTGATACTTTCGGCTGCATGTGTTTAGTATTGTATTTGTTGACAATGCGGAAAAATTCTAAAACGCCTGAGTTATTGCAGTTTCACACCGATGATCGCTTCAGAATAAAACTGCAGTTTACAAATTTAACCAATTTTATCGTCATTTTCACTGCTTTTTATCACTTTTAGCCCTTTTACCGAAAAGACAGCGAAACGACCTACTTCAAAGGGCCATCCCCTTGTTTTTATGTTTACTCTTACACTCGTCCGACCTACTCAAACTTTTTGAAATTTGTAAAAAAGCACAAGAAAAAAAAGAAGTAGAAACAGTTATTGATGTCTGAAAATAACATGCTTTTACAAGGTGACATGATTTTATTTGATGGCCCAAGTAAATAATAACATTTTTTATTATATGGCCAACTAAATCCGCGCGCTGCGATTGGTTAAATCGAGGTCCATAAGTACCCGTATTCGGCCCTGC
>JAOCNB020085737.1:0-12024 GCA_026546465.2 Palythoa caribaeorum | reverse complement strand
TGATGATGATGATGATGATGATGATGATGATGATGATGATGATGATGATGATGATGATGATGATGATGATACTGATGGTGATGGTGGTGCTGAAGATAAAGATGATGTGATGATAATGACAGTGTTATTAATAATAAAGATGATTATGAGAACCGAGGCTTTGCGATAGAGGACACAATTTGCTGAGTAAATGCAGAAGTGTTTAAGCTCTTCTGCTTTCAAGTTTTAGATTTCTGAGATATTTTGTTAAATCACTGAAAGTCGAGAAAATGACAACGAAGTGGAATTCGAAAAATTTAGTTACAACTATAGTGTTCATTGATTCTTACCAATTTTTAATTTCTCCGATTAAAGGCTATGCTGGCCGTACTGAGCTACCTGACAACTTGAAGAGCATGTTTCGACCAATCTCCATGGTCGTTCCTGATTCTGCCATGATTGCCGAGATCATTCTGTTTGCTGAAGGATTTAACAACACCAAGGTTTGAGAAACATTTCTACATGTTACCTGCTGATTGTATGAGGGTACTTCCATGTTATCAACAGGTTTATTTATTCCTTTACCTAGGTTCTCGTATGATTGACCTGGTCGTGTGAATCATCTCAACAGACTTTGAAACAACTAAGACAATCAGAATGATCATTAGTTCTTATATCACTTCGGTTGTCTTGAAGAGTGACAGCTTTCGGTAGTGAGCTACTTTCAATTTTTTACAGTCAATCCATTTAAGACTTCTCAGCTTAAGCCTAAGAGTAGTTCTCATATAATCGTCCTTGTCGTGCAAATCATCTCAACAGATTTTGAATGACTGAAAAGATCAGGATAATCAGTGGTACTCATATGGTGGTCTTGAAGAGTTGCAACTTTCTTTAGTGCGGTGGATTCAGCTTTTTACAGAGAATATTTACAGCATTTAGCGATAGATTAAGAGTTGGTCACATATATAGTTGTTCCTTAATTTTCATGATCGCTCCAGCCGTAAAAATAGAAATGATAACGGTCTGTTCATCGTTCCATTTATTGTACGTCGTCTTGGGTCATCTCAGTAGTGTAATGTCACCTGAGGAAATTTTGAAATGACCGGAGCGATTGGGACAACTGAGGCGGATATGAGAGCCATGCTTTTGTTAAAGTATAAACATAAGTCTGTAACAAACCTGCCTGCCTTGAAGACAAATGCCAAACAAGATTAGCGTATAACTAGAAAACCAAATCACCAATGTGACATCTCTATCAAGAGGGGCCCAACCACACTGGAATACAGGATTAGGGGCCGAAAATGGTCAGTGTGTGATCCTCCTGAGCTGCTGACTGCTACGGAACTTACGTGTAACTTGGAATTATTGCTACTAGAGGAAGGAAAAAAATAAAAATTAGACAAAACATGACTGAGGTTTGGCAGAATTTGGAAAAAAGCATTTTCAGATAATGTAATTACTTTTCTTGAATGCTTTTTCATGTTGAAAGGAAAAGAAAATCATATAACACTGATTGTTTTTAATCCTCAGATTTTAGCCAAGAAGGTATTCACGCTGTATTCACTGGCCGTACAGCAGCTGTCTAAACAGGACCATTATGATTTCGGACTTCGTGCGTTGACCTCAGTGCTACGTTATGCTGGTCGAAAAAAGAGAGCTAACCCTGACATGTCGGATGAAGAGGTAACATCAGACTTTTAGGTTTTCAAATAAAGGACCACATATACTTTAAGTAGAGAAGTGTGAAGTCGTGGTAAATTCAGTTTGAATACTTTGCTCAACATTTAGCAGGGACCTGAGTCACAAATACTGAGGGCTGCCACGGTCCTTGAAAATCCTGCAGAGTCCTAGGATCGGGGAAAAAAAATTCCAGGACCTGGAAAGTCCTTGAATTTCGGTCGTTGTCCTTGAAAATCCTGGAATGGGCAAAAAATTTATTTCTTAACTTCCAAAAATGATAAAAATAAGTTGTTTGTTAAAATGTTTTTGATGTGGCAATATTCTAAAACAGAAACCACAACTCTGGAAGGCTTGATTTTTGTCCAGAAACAATTTTCTTAAGCTTGTTAATATGGTATGTGTACTGTTGAAGTAGTTTTTGAAAAAAAATGTGTGAAGTATTTAAGTTTTATTTGATATTGAAGGTCCTGGATTTGCTTAAAAAGGTCCTGGAAAAGTCCTTGAATTTTACATGCAGTAAAAAGTGGTAACCCTGATAACACGTTTGCAACGTATTCCTTTTCACTTTCGTATTAGTATTTTTTGTTCTTTCTTATTTTATTTTTCACTTGGTTTGTTCTTCTATGGAACGCTGCCCCTTATCTCCAGTTGCGTTGTAATTTCTAATAGTGTTCAACTATCGTAGTTAGTGATTCATAAAATGTAATAACTAAAGAAAGGAATATATTTACATAAGAAGAAACTAAAATTATATTCCTAGAACATCGTTGTTGGAAAAGTTGGACACTGTAGGTTTCTATTCTTTAGATTCTCCTGTTGTCCATGAAAGACATGAACGTAGCGAAGCTGACGTCCCAGGATCTCCCATTGTTCAATGGGGTTGTGTCCGATCTTTTCCCTGGTGTTGAGACTCCTGTAATTGACTACGGGAAGGTAAGTGTTTGTTGTTTATCAGCAGATAAAATGAAATTAGATTTTAAAATCGTAGTTGTTATATGTAGTTGTGTGTATTGTATGTCTTGTACTTATTGTTGAGAACACTTTTGAGAAGGACGATTGATATTGGAATAATATTATTTCATAGTACCTTGATGTACTATATTTATGAACTTTATTTTACTTTAAGTTGAGAACAGCTATTGAGAAGGACGATTGATATTGGAATAATATTATTTCATAGTACCTTGATGTACTATATTTATGGACTTTATTTTACTTTAAGTTGAGAACAGCTATTGAGAAGGACGATTGATATCAAAATAATATTATTTCATAGTACCTTAATGTACTATATTTATGAACTTTATTTTACTTTAAGTTGAGAACAAATGTTGAGAAGGACGATTGATATCGAAATAATAATATTTCATAGTACCTTAATGTACTATATTTATGAACTTTATTTTACTTTAAGTTGAGAACAGCTATTGAGAAGGACCTGAAAGAATCTGGTTATCAGTTGCGCCCCATCACTATCCTGAAAGTCATTCAGCTATACGAGACAAAAAACTCTCGGTGAGTAGGTTTGAGCAGAATAATTATTATATCTTCCAAAACTATCTTAAATGCACTGTCATTACAAAAGCTGTTTCAAATCATAAACATTACTAAGATACCGCTCAACATCTCTGTCATTGCCGAGACGATGCCCATCATCAACATCATCGTCATAATGGTTATCATTAACATTTCCAGTACAGTATGATGCACATTATCTCCTTTATTATGATAACGTCAATAATCATCATCATCATCATCATCATAATGGTTATCATCAACATTTATACCAGGGTGATTTTCGTTATCTTCTTCATGATATTGACGTCAATCATCATCATATGAATGTCACCGTCTTCACAGCTGGTCAATTTGCCCTGTGCCTGGGCCTTATTGAAAGCCTTGGGTTATCATCAACATTACCATTATGAAGCTAATTATCTTGATCATTCTGATAACGTCAGTCGTCATCATTATTATCATATCATTATCATAATGGTTATCATCAACGTTACCAGTATGATGCACATTATCTCCATTATTCTAACAACCTCAGTCATCATCATCAACATAATGATTATCATCAATTATACCAGGATGGTGTTCATCATTTCCTTTATTATAATAAGGTCAATAATAATAATCATCATCATCATAATGGTTATCATCAACATTACCAATAAGATGCTCATTATCTCCATTGGCATTATTCTAACAACCTCAGTCATCATCATCATCATAATGGTTATCATCATTTATACCAGGAAGGTGTTCGTCATCTTCTTCATGATATTGACATCATTCATCATCATGCGAATGTTCATCATAATTACCGGGGTAATTAATGCTCATCACCTCCATCATTGACTTGATAATGTCGATGGTCAACATCATTATCATTAATGGTCATCATAAACATAACCAAGATAGTGCTCACCATCTCCATCATTGTCATATTAAAGTTGATCATCATCGTTTATCTCTGTCATAGTGGTCATCATCAACATCACCAGGGTAATGATTATCATTTTAACGTCGATCATCATTATTACTATCTCAGTGGTCATCATCAACATTACAAGGATAGTGTTCATCTCAATTCACTGTTGTCCTAATGTTTGTATGGTTTATTTTCGTAATTTAGACACTCAACAATGCTGGTTGGACAAACAGGCTCCGGTAAGAGTGTTTCATGGCGTGTTCTACAGGCAGCTATGACTAGAATGAAGAGAGATGGCGAGCAAGGGTACAACGTTGTTAGGGTATGGTCTAAACCTCATAGAATGTGTAACTACTTTGGATTGGTTCATTTAACTCGATTCACTCGTGGAAATCAAACTGTTTAATGTTTTTAAAGGTAGAAAAGGAAATCTAGAATTTCCGGGCACACCCCATGCATTTTTATCTTTATCTCAGCCATAAATAAAGAGTTGGCAGTAATAGTTACACATTTATGACATCAATTGGTCTTGAAATTCGATTTTTATATTTTTTATATGCGTGGAGATCAGAACGAAAAAGAGCGATAAATCCGAATTGAGAAAACGCCTACCTTGCACCTTTTGACTCTCTGCTATTATGTACCTAAGTTGAAATGGAAAATATACAAAAGGCGCTTTATATTAAGTATATGATGACGTATTCTCAAATTTAAGTTTTGTCCTTTGTGTTTGTCGTTTGCAGGAATACCCTATAAATCCGAAATCTTTGTCGTTAGGAGAACTTTATGGAGAGTTTGATCTCAATACAAACGAATGGACTGATGGAGTGCTATCTAGCGTGATGCGACAAACCTGTTCAGGTATCCAAACACTTATTTTAGTTGCATGTGTCGATTAAGTTGTTAGCACTCCTGACTAGAATACAGGGAGACGTGGGTGCGATTCCTGCTCGGGGCATATACCAATTTTTTCTAACAATGGTTTATTCTTTGTTTCATACCACTGAACAACATACACTGATATAGCTCTTTTTTTGTTTTACTATAACAACAGACGAGCGTCCAGATGAGAAGTGGATTTTGTTTGATGCTCCAGTTGATACTTTGTGGATTGAGTCGATGAACTCAGTGATGGACGACAACAAAGTTCTAACTCTTATTAATGGAGAACGTATTGCCATGCCAGAACAGGTTAGTCACTTACAGTCTAAATTTTGGCCGTTTGGATCTGACGTTTTGTATGGAATAGGTCAGTGCACCATCAACTTTAGCTCATGGCTCATGTGATGTTGGTGATCATTGTGCTGAAAATGATCATGGTGTGGTGGCGTTGGTGACCGTAAGGATGGTAATGATGAAGATGATGGTCAAGGTTTTAATGGTATTGGAAAAGATGACAATGATCTGGTAGTGGTGCTGTTTGTGGTGACACTGATGACAATGATGGTGATACTTGATGGTGATGCTTGATGGTGATGGTGATGATGATGATAATGGTGAAGGTGATGATGATGATGGTGATGATGATAATGATAATGATGATGATCATGATCATGATGGTAGTGCTGTACGTGTTGTTCATGAAAAAAAGAAAATAAATGAACGATTGTCATAATAGTTGCTTATAAAAATTAATTTTAAAATGTATATAACACTGAAGATGACCGCCCGGTCGAGAACGTTTTAAGAATTTTAGCACATTTTAACTTCTAGCCAAAATTTTTACTATTAAATGACCGATTGTTCTAACAGTCAAGTCAAGTCAAGTCAAATTTTATTTAAACTTGCACAAAAATAATAATTAATACAAATTGTTTTAGATATAAAGAAAAGTCAAGAGATTGTGAAGGAAACAACCATTTTATATCTTTTTATTAATCAATTTTATCAGGTGTCTCTGTTGTTTGAAGTTGAGGATCTTGCAGTAGCATCCCCGGCAACTGTTAGCAGATGTGGCATGGTGTATTTTGACTATGGGGATTTGGGCTGGCAACCCTACGTGGACTCCTGGCTCAGCAAGAGGTCAGACAGGGTGAGTATGTTTTGCTTCACGGATGATGTTAAGATAGTATTTGTTTCATGAAATACTGATTAACTGTTCTTTTGAACTTTTAGTCCTCAGTTGAACATCTCCAGAGATTGTTTGACAAGTTTATTCAAAAGGTGTTGGACTTTCGACGTAAGAATTGCAAAGAACTTATTCCCTCGTCAGAGCTCAACTCTGTTGCTTCCTTGTGCATACTGTTTGACGCCTTGGCTACTGAAGAAAATGGGGTATGTTGTAACTGACGCTTTTTTCGGTTAACAATCCTATGTTAGAAAGTATCTTTTACCAGTTTTATTTGTCAAGCTAAGTACTCTTAGTTGCCAAATAAACGTCCTATGACGGTTATAAATTTTTCGACACCCCCTCCCTCCCAGAGCTTTATAGGACCCCCCATTTATTAATTTCTCAAGTCCAAGGATGATCCTGTAACTTACAGTCATCGAGTGACAGTCAAAATTTTGAAACATACAAAGTTTCAATTCATTACACGTTTGTTCTCTGATTACGATAGAAAATAGTGCACCTTCTATTTAATTTAATTTCATTTTGTTTATGAGCGGCAGTTTGCTGTCTGCTTGCCTTTTAGTTTGTTGAAACCTAAAGAATTGAAACTGACATACTGTCTA
Organism: Palythoa caribaeorum; assembly: GCA_026546465.2. Lineage (NCBI taxonomy): Eukaryota > Metazoa > Cnidaria > Anthozoa > Zoantharia > Sphenopidae > Palythoa > Palythoa caribaeorum. The sequence continues at coordinate 5,255 of JAOCNB020085737.1, read as the reverse complement.
GTTTAATAGCTAGTTTCGGATTTAAATCAATTAGTTGGAAGAAATTCAGTTTCTGTATGGATCCACTACTGTTACTTCTGTGGTTATCATGAGTTAATAAATTGTGTATTCGTCGGTTTGAAGGTGCATGCTCATGATGAGAACTATCCTCGTATCATTGAGTTGTGGTTCCTGTTCTCATTGATTTGGTCAATTTGTGCCACCGTGGACGAAGACAGCCGCAAGAAAATTGACAATTTCTTGCGAGAACTTGAAGGGCAGTTCCCTGCCAAGGTAGGTCACGTTTATAGCTGTGCCTTTATCGTATATGCAGGTAAGGTACTATGTATGGTCATTCTGTAGAAAGGTCGGGTTTTCTATAAGTTTTAAAAAAAAGGGAAAACTTTTTATTTGTGACAAAAGAAAGGCTCTGACCATAATTTTTTTTAAACATTGAAGTATATAAATCAATTAAATACGTAAAAAAAAGGTAGTTTCACATACCTTTCAGGACACCGTGTATGAGTATTATGTTGACAGTAAACAAAAGCAATGGGCGTTGTGGGAAGACAAACTGAGAACTGGTTGGCGCTACAATCCCAGGTCAGTGTATTTTAGATACTACCTTTTGAAACGAAAATTAAAACAAAAATCACCTCGCAGGGTTCGTGCTACTCCTTGAACTCCTAGAATACTCCTGGAATTTAGTTTCAGTTTTCAAGGACGCTTGAAAAGCCCTTAAAAGTATGAATTTTCAAGGCGTTTTAGTCCGTGAATTTTCGTACTGTCAGGATATTATAGCAACTTGTTGGAAAAAAATTATGTTATAAGTAAAGTTTTTTTTATTTGGTTGTTGAACCAGCTAATGTATCTGTCTCTGCCTCAGTGTTACATCATTTCATTTAGATTAGGGGCGAGGCGTTGAAGCATGTTTTAACATTCTTAGTTAAAAACTGCTTGAGAGTCCTTCAACTGAATTAAAGGCAGGTTTGAAGGGCACTCCCGGAAAACATCCGTTTGATTCCTTGGATACTCCTTGAATACTACTGGAATTTCGTACTCACAGAGCAGCACTAACCCTGACCTCGACACATACCGAGTTCTTGGCAGGTTTTCTAATATCCATATATCTGTTTTTTTCTTTGTCATCATTTCCTTTTCTTAATTATATAAAAGGGAAGAGGAGGGAGATATAAATATAAGTGTGAGAGTATCCACAATAACTAGGGCTTGCTGTTTGAAAATCGTAGGCAATTAATATTAAAGCTCACATACACTTTTTGAGGTGAGCGATTTTTTCCACCGAGTAAGCGATTAGAAAATACCTAAAATGCTACCACTACATTATCCCAAAGTTTCTCTGTTATATCCATTCTCACTCTGTTAATATAAAAATAGACGACAGAAACATTAATCTTAAAAGACAAATCAGGAAAAGTAACTTCGACTGTATTCTCTGAGATGAGCGACCTTTAGCGAGTAGCTGAGTAATATAACGCTCTTTCCAGATCAGTTTTGCGTGTGAGATGGTGAGGGAGAGCGATCGTTTTCCTCAAATGGCAACCCATGAATAACCTACTTATAACAGCTACAGTTTCACACGTCCATGTGTCCATATTGTGGCGCCCCTCCCTAAGTGCTGTACCTGATTGTGGTGGAGGTCTGCATGCGTTGATGCACTTGAGAGCTATTTCAGCTGGGCCTCGACCCTTGATAGGTTCAACCGTACTTTGCAGGCTCCAGGTGATTGTCCAGATGAATGCAATACTAGACCCTCCAGGTTGGGGGTTAGTCGTGTGTATAACTACCCCCCACACAGTAAAAACTCTTGTTAAAGAAACTGCCAGCAATGGCTACATCAACTAGTGCGGTCCCTTATGTGATCTCCAGGCAGCTTTTGTAGCTTTGTGCTCCACTGAGAGCGATGAGAATGAGTGAGTGATAATATGGCGCTACAATCCAAGGTCATTGTATTTCAGATGCCACCTCTTGAAATGAATAAGACGTTAACAATCACCCTGGCAGAATTACTAATTTCCTAGCTGTTTTTTTTTTTTTCACTTTCATTTTGATTTATAATACGAAAGAGGATGGAGATATAGATAGATCTGAAATAGTTTTTATGATTGCCTTCCTATAACAGTTACACAACTGAGGTTTAGACACTATATTTAGAATTGAGTTCTCCATAAAACTATTAAAAATGTATAAGGCTAAAATTGTAAAAGTTATTAAAAAGTTATTAAATAACAAACGTTCTCGGTCCACTTGATAACCTGAAGATGGTCAACTGGACCGAAAACGTTTGTTATTTAATAACTTTTTAATAACTTTTACAATTTTAGCCTTATATATTTTTAATAGACACTATATTATTTCCACGTTTAAGTTCGCTATAGGAAAGATCGTTATGTTAAAATATATATATTATGTTTCATGTTGTAGTTGGAAATGTGTTTTCTTGTTCCCTATAAGACAAGCTCCATGGAGCTACCACATATCCTAAGTAAAATAATGTCTATGTACATTGAACATTCTGTTGGTATTTCAGTGTGCCATTTTACAAGATCGTGATCCCCACTGTGGATACTGTCCGCTATGACTTCCTGGTGTACAACCTTATACAAGCCAAGCGGCCTGTGCTGCTCACTGGTCCTGTAGGTACGGGCAAGACTTCTGTGGCACAGAAAGTACTTCAGAGGCTCGACCCCAAGGTTTTCAGCATTCTAACTATCAACATGTCAGCCCAGGTTTGTGTCACTGGTCTGGAATGGTACTTCAAGTTGTTGATCTTTAATTTTGATTCCCATTCATAAGGGCGACGATCCATCTTTTCCCGTTAACTACCATCCAATATCTCTCCTTTTTACATTGTCGAAAGTACTGGAACATAGTATGTTTAATCATTGCCTCCCTCACATTTCTCAGTCTATATACCACCGACCATACGGCTTTTTTCCAGGGAGGTCAATTGAATTGCAACTATCGGTAGTTTATCATGGCTTGTTGGACTCTCTTGCCAGTGGTAAGGAGATTGATGCCATGTACCAGGACCTGTCTAAGGCTTTTGATAAGCAAGCCATTTTCTCATGCACTACTCAAATGTGAACCCCACCCCTTTCCCCGAGACATTGACTTTGATAGGCGTCCAATTCCCCACCCTCCTAAACAAATAGTTTTTCAAGCACCGTTGTTAATGCTGTAGCATTTTGTTTAATTCTTCAGACATCTTCAAACAATGTGCAAGAAATTATTGAAAGCCGCGTTGAGAAACGTACAAAAGGTCAGTAGAAAATTTGCCACTCTAACTAAAATATATCTTCCAGTTGGCGGAATCGCCACTGATCTTTGTTTGATTCCAGAGTCTCGATAGTTGATTTCTGTTAGCGAAAATCCCAGTCTTGAAAGACAGAAAAGAGCATTTTTGATAGAAGATGAAATCTCACACTCACACTCGGCGCATCAAATTCCTTAGCCTTTTGTGTACAGAGATGAAATCATGGAGTAAAAGTGAGTGGACTGGACAGGTGCTTATCACTTCTGAAGACAAGAAGTAGTAATTCTTCCCTATTCCCCCCAGGGATTTTTTTAAAACCCTAAACGCCTGCTTATATTCTTTCCCTCAACTTTCTATATGCCTTCCACTACTGGTAGCCAGTGACCCTTTTATGCAGCCTTGGTAATATTTTTATGTTTTAGGACATAAAAAGTATTGGCATCCCTATTATGAAGAATAAAGCCATTGAGTATGGTAAAATGTTCAAACTCGTAATTGCAAAAAGCCTTCCGGTCGGGTTGCGGCGAGCAAATAATCTGAGCAAATTTCGAGCTGGCTGCAGTGACTTCTTCAATTAATATATTTTATAGCAAACACGGCACTCATAGAAAGCAGGGTTTTTTTTATAAACTACTTAGAGTATCCTTTTATTGTAAATAGTTTACCTGTAATTATCATATATATTTTTATTAATGTAACTAGGATAAATAAGCAATTTTTTTGCTCTATCGTTTTATGTTATTTTATAATTGCTGATGAGTTTTACCGTGAATAAATAAAGTATTGTTGTTGTTGTTGCTGTTGTAATGACTTGTCTTCACTTTCAAGGTGTTTACGTGCCTATTGGTGGCAAGTTAATGGTTACGTTTATGGACGACTTCAATATGCCTGCTAAGGATACCTTTGGCTCGCAGCCGCCTCTGGAGCTCATGAGGCTATGGATAGACTATGGCTTTTGGTACGACAGGATCAAGCAGATCGTCAAAAATATCAAGGTTAGCATAACTAACATTAGACCATATCATCAATGCTCATCGCACTTTTGACCACCAACAAATTTCCTGCAGCACTCTCTGCTACTGCCTAATGTCTTGTTTGAGTCCAATTTTTCCCAAATTTTTTTATGTCCTTCGTTAGGTCTCTTCTTTACCAGGTGTTCTGTGGGGATCCTCTTTTTCTCACACCTTGGGGATTCCAAGTAAGAGTCTGCCCTGCGATGTTGTTGGCAGTTCTGGGTAGCGTGTGCCCGATCCATCACCAACTCCCTTAAATAACCTCATTTATTGGCTGTCGGTCAGTTCTCTCCCACAGAACTATGTTGATGTTGCTGACTTTGTTTATCCACCGTAAGCATAGAATTCTCCATACACATGAAAGTTTGGAGTTTTGCTGTATTTGCCTTAGTTGTTCTTCAAATTTCCGACGTATATAATAGTATAGGCTTTATTGGACCATAAATGGAGTATGTATTGAACAATTATTCCGTGAGCGTGCATTTTCTTCAAATTTATGATGCATATAATAATATAGGCTTGATTAGACCATATATTGAGTATATATTGGACAATTATTCCATGAGCGTGCATTGGATATGAGATGGTTTTAATAGAGTTTCATTAAACTCTAAATGCTTGTATACCTTGAAATTATAGCCAATTTTCGTTGAATTGTTTTTTAGTTTTACGAAACAAACAGGGTTTGACGTGTTAAAGACAACAAAATCACACGACATGGGCTTTGTTTGGAAACATGTCATATGGGGTGATTACATGAGACTGGGATGAACTTAGACTGGGACAAGCTCACATTGGTCCCCATACGAATTCCTGTACAGTCGAACCTCAATTATCCGGACTCATTGAGACCAGGCCAAATAGTCCGGATAATCGAGAGTCCAGATAATTGAAAGTATGAATATTAAAGAGACGCAAATTAAACTGAAAAACATTTAATTATGCAAGAATCGAAAAAAACATTCACAACTCAAATTATTGCTCAT
>JAOCNB020085736.1:0-19896 GCA_026546465.2 Palythoa caribaeorum | reverse complement strand
AGCAGGATACCTAAACTGTGTGCAATTCTACAATTGGTTTCGGCTCCATTAAATCCTGTACCAATTGAAGAACAATTGAGGTGGAGCCACCCACTATGTAAGCACAGTAACTGAACAACGTTGGTAAAGTAAGGAAAACAAATAGAAACACATATCTGTTTTGTTTTTTAAATGTTGCTTAAAATTATTACTTTATAAAAAAATAAAACACAGCTACCGTGTTTTCACGGGAGAAATCTCGACCTTCAGTCTCGTGTTTGTACTATCTGCTCTCGATTTCTCCCAAACGCAACTCGGTTTGCCATAGCCTGTGCAAACACGGTAGCTGTGTTTTATTTATCATAAATGATATTCATATCTTTAAATATTTTCATATCTCCAATATGCAAAATAATATTCTTGTGTAAATAACTTTTTCTTACTCGTAGCACTTAACTCTCTATTAGAAAATGCAAGTAATTAGTTCTAAAAAGAACTAGCTGTAACAGTATGTAAATGAGGGTCTCAGATAACGACCAATTGTTTCTCATCATATCGCATAAGATTTGCATCGTCATTATGACGGATCATAACCTAGCTGCAGATAATTCATAATTATCAGTTTCTATAACTATATCCGTGACTTAATTTAGCAGCGATATCAGATCACAAAATAACCCTCTAGCAGCTTGCTGTAACTGATCGTTACGATGGTTGTTGAGTACCAGTGTATGATATTTTGAGAATACTGCAATAGGCCAGTTTCGAATTCTCAGTTGCCGCTGACTACAATGACAACAGATTCAACTTGTACAGCCTTAGCCTCGTTTTGGTTTTAAGAGAGCGAGCGAAAAGCCACACCTCCAACAATAAACACAGTTGTAAATAGTGTAAAACTACATTGGCATTTAGGAATATTTAACTTCATGTTGAGGCTAATTAAAGCTGTGCAAATGAATCCTTTGTCACAGGAAGTCAGCAGCAACTTAGAATTCGAAACTGGTCTATTCTTGACTATCGGACGAAGACGAATCATCCTTTTGCCACAGTGTCGAGTGCTTCATCTCTTTAAATCTAATAGCAAATTTCAAGGTCAATGTCAATATGAAAAGCTGTTGACGAAACTGAAGACAAAGAAAAAGCCTCCTTTCACAAGGTTCAGTTCATAGAGTTCGTATTATATTTAGCAACTTATTTATTTATTATTTATTTTATTTCTATTACTTATTGTGCAAATGTTCATCAAGATCTCGTTTCTTTTTTTTCAAAATTTCTCTACGAGTTACTTTTATGTTTATACACATTTCCTGCCCGCCTCGATTAGCTTTGCTTCCTGCGGGTGAGGTTTTTCAAATGTATTTGTTATCATTAAAAAAATAAAAGTTGAAAGTTGAAAATAAACAAGGAGCTCCTCGCGATCTCTTGTCGTTTTATTTGTCATTTGTCATTTGTTTACAGTCGTGTCAGTCGAGAAAGGACCGTGCCGCCTCAAACCCAGCCCCAGACAACACCCTCAGCTGCACACTCTGCTCGCGGACTTGCCTTTCCCACATCGGACTGGTCAGTCACGAACGTGTCTGCGGCCATCGACGTGGGCAACCCAACTAATCTTCGTTCGCGAAGCCAAGCCATGATGATGACAGTCGAGTGAATTCCCGCGCTTTTTGGCGTGCGCACTGACACACGTCGCCACTTTTCGCGCATCTGCCTCGGCAACGGCAAGTTTGAAGTTGACTGTATTTTATCCATTTTCCGGAAAAGAATAATTGTCGTTTCTTTTTACCAGTCGATGGGTTTTGAAAGAAAGCTTCTTGGCGAACAACATTTGCTGCTGCAAAATGCAAACACGTTTATCCGTAATTTTCCCTTGGCCTTGAACTAAAACTGGAGTTCATTTACTGTTGAAAAGTCGAAACTGCTGAAAGTAAGTCTTGAAATTATTATTGTTCGACTCCTTTGCAAATTATGTTTTTTAATTTTTGTTCTTTTCCATCGACTGCTGTTTAACACTTGTTGTTTTGCCCCACAGCAATTTTCTTGATTGTTCAAAACCCTAGCTCGCGCGCTGCTCGACATGCACTTTCCTCTCTCAGAAAGTTTAGTTTCAAACGCTAAAATTCAAAATTAATTTGTCCCCTATTTTATTAAAAAGCAATCGAATGGGTCCTCGTTTAATTAGGGGAGGACCCATTCAATTGCCTTGAATAATTTAATACTTATACACTATATTACGGAAAAGGTGCTTAATTTTTTTTCCATAATAGAAGAGATATTGCTTTTCCAAACATAAATATGTTTAAAATTAGTTAAAGATCAGTAATACTGACGCATAGACACGCGTCGTGTGTCGGTGAGTGATGACGTCATAAATCATCATATTGTTCCTCTTCTTGAAACCGCTGACTGCAAATACATTCTTTCAAGACAAATTCCAAATCATCGTGTTCTTGAATTTTCATGCGTTAAAACGAGTGTAAAACAGTCAAAAATGATTGACCAACTCTTACAGGATAAATAAGCAAGAATAAGTTAAGAGAGAGTAAATTTATAGTTTGCTGTTGTGAGGTTCTTAACTACTCATTTCTGAAACAATGCTACTTTACCCAACTATTTCTACCTAGAATCTTAGTTGTAATCCCCCAAAAAATACGCCATTCCTCTAAAGATCAGTCAAATCAACCAAAACCTGACTTGATGCCCTTCACATGACGAAAGTGAAATGTCAACGTTTTTTGTTCAAAAACTGGAGAAATAAAATGTTTTGTTATTTACTTCAAACGCAAATGCCGAGATAGATGACTGATACATGACAGTGAATCGTTCACAACACAATCAGCTCAGTATATAACTTCAAGAGAAAGCAACATGCTTCATATTCTTAAGTTTTAGTTTTTAAGAACTGTAGCATTTGTTTTAACTTTTATCCAGGCATACACTAGAATAAAATTTCAGTGTGTACACCGACTGTTTTGACAAGCGAACTCTGTTGACCATAAGCTGATCGTGGCTTAACTGCTGACACATAAAACAGATTTTTATCATTAATCAACAACAACAGAAATTTCAAACTATGACTTACAAGTTTCTGAAGGACTGAAGAAGTAATTTTTACGTTTGTGTCCAAGTGAGTTTGTTATAGTTCGTTTTTTTAAAACTATGTTATTCAAAAGCTTTTGGAGAAAACTAATAGTTTCTAACAGGTTTGGCAACAAACAAAGAATTTTACTACGAAAAACAACGTAAAAATTTTAAAACATGGTCTAGAAATACAAAAAAGTTGAAAGTCAATGTTTCGTTGACTTGGTTTTACACGTAGCCATTGGTGACAACTGCTATAAACTGGTAGCATTAAAAGTTGTATAAAAGAGCTCTTCTCTTGTTTGCCTTCGGGAATTTCTTTACGGAGAAACAAAGTTTCCTTTCTTGGTCGTCGTTGATAGGTTACTGAATAAGTCTTTGTTAACAATCTATCTCAATCTATAACAAGGGAAATAAAGTAACTATAAGTAACTATAAGAACATTCTGACTATATTAATTATACAAATATTAAACTAAACGGACCTTTTAGTAAAATATACGAATTTGAGCTCATTCCATGAATGATACACTGAATAGTCGTTTAAGTTTTTCATTTTCTTGGCGTAGGCAACTCAGCTCTAAACGAAGACGCGTATTTTCAATTTCAAGAAATGTTGCTCTCTGTTTTGTCCAAAGTTCTCGCCTACGCTTTGCTTCGCGTGACTTCTTTGCTGCACGATTATTTCTTTGTCTATTTTGCCAGTATCTTTCATCTTTCACTTCCACTTGAGCTTTTTTCCGCCTTGTTTTATGGTTTTGTTTAATGTTGGAGTCCTTGTTTTCAGTGGGACTTGAAAATGGTTTCCCTGCAGCGGTTTTAGCATCTCCTTCATACGAACTACCTTCGTCTATAACTGATTGCACGTCTTCTAAAGCAGCTTGGATAAATAACGACTTGATTTCACGTGGAGGAGATTCTGAAGAAGTTGTAACTTTGCTTCTTTTCACATCTAATTTCACTGAAGTACTTTCATTTCTCGGAAAAGAAGCAACGTGTAAAGGTTGAAAAGCTGTGGAAAAGTTAGGAGAACTGGAATTGGAGCGTTTTAAACAGAGATTTGGTCGACTACCTGAGACTACGTCTGTAAACTCTGTATAATCTTGTGAGCTGTCGTTTTGTGTTAAATTTCCAGAACCATGATTATTGCAGGAAGTCGAACGACATATTCTTGTAGTCGATGAGCAGGTCAGAAAATTGCAAGACATAATTTCTTTGACCGCAGGCCTGTCGTTGTTTATACGTAAAGTAGTAATTGTGCTCCGCGGTGCATCATGGTTTAAGCCACAACGTGAATTTAAGACGTGAGATTGAATAAACTGATCAAAAGTTGAATCATCAGCGGAAACCATGATGTTAATGTTTCTGTACTGGGGTGAATACCATAGATTTCCGCCTTCTGCTTCCTGTAAACGGTTCAGTTCTGATCGCAAGTATTTATAACAAGACCTCAGACTTTCATATCGCTTCAAAATTAGGGCATGACTGGCTAAAAACATCACGGAACTAAAGACGAACAATTCAAGTTGCTCTTATAGACACTTGTTATGTTGATAATCTTTGCCATTCTCTTATTGTATTGACGTTAAACCGAATCACGATGACTTGGCAGTTTTGCTTCCTATCGTCTTGCACTGAACTCAATGCTCTCAAAATCCCCGTCCAGATAATTTAAAAGATAAATTATACAACAATACTTTTTATTTAAAAAACGTGATAAACAATAATGCTTTTGCAATGTTTTCTGTAGAGCGTAAAATTTAAAAGGGTTTGGCTTCTCAAACAATATTCGCAGCTGCATGAGATTGAAAGCGGTATTACGTAACAACATACGAGAAAACTATAGACGGGGCCGCGGACACGACTTTAGATATTTTGTCTGTGTTTTCTGTGGTCAAACTCCTCAAACTTTTGAACTTATTTGATTTTATCAATATTCTGAATGTATTTGAAGTTTTAAATATTTCACAAAATGACTCAGAGTGGCTCGTACCGGGCTTATCAAAGCATGTAAAAAACATTCAGTTTTTTACTTTCATTGTTTCCATGTTTGGCGCCAGTTAAGTATGGAACCAACGTCAAGTTCCTATGTACACGTTTTGTTCTTAACTTGTTCTTATTCCTGTGAGCAGTTTAATGAAGAAAAAACAAAATAAAACAAGCTTTTGGAAAATGAAACGCCTTGCGCCACACATTTATTGTACGACCGAATTTAGAGGCGAACTACCTTCATGGTTTGTTGAGCAGTTTGACTGTGAATCTTTTTTATGTTCTATGCTGTATCTCTAAGTTTTAGTCAATTTTCTACCACAAAACCTTTCTTAGTTATCAAGCCTCAGCCTGAGCTTGTTGGTAAATTGTTCTTAAATTTTGGCAAATTTGAGCCTCGTTCTTATAAAAAGCGTGTAGACAATAGTGTCAGTTGTATGTCAGTTCAAACAGAATATAAGGGCTGTTTCTGAGCACTTTAGACATAAACACATGACAATTCACGTGTCTAAACAAGTTAGCTTAGTTTAGACTGTTGGATTACGGGTGCCTTCAACTTGATGTCACTTTCCTTACTGCTAACTTCAGAGATAACACGACACCAAAATAAACACGTTTAGTGAAAAAATCGCATCAGTACTGCGCCCGAAATTTCAGGAAAACACGGCAAGTTAGACCTTTTCGTTCGTGAAATATCACGAGTAAGGTCACGTGTACCTAAGTAGCATGAAAACGTTTGACTACGGATGGTAAAACAACCACTTAAAACTGATCATCCACATCTAGCGTCGTGATTTAAATTATAATGTCAACGTTTCCAGTTAGGCGTCAGCCGGTAGAACACTGCAGGTGGTCTAGATACGCGCGTACTGTTCAGAATGCCCAATTAGAATCAAGCAGGATTTACGTGACATGGCAGATGCATCGGAAAAGCAATTCACTACAGGATGCATTTGTGTGAAACACGTGTGAAATGCATGTGAAACATGTGTGAAACGTTTCACAAAGTGTGTGAAACTTTAAATTGAATTGAGCCTTATTCTGAAAATGTAGTTCTAAAATATAGAGCGAGACGCGCATAGGTTAACTCAAGTACAATACATTTTGCCGAGGCTCATTGTTCTTAATTTTTTGGCGACTTCAGCCTCGATTTGTTCTTAAATTGTTTTATTTCTGCGAACGATTTTTATTGAAGAAAAAACAAAATAAAAGAAGGTATTGGAAAATGAAACGCCTTGCGCCACATATGTATTGTATGGCTGAATTTTAGAGGCGAACTATCTTCTTTGTTTGTTGAGCAGTCTACAGTTTTATGCTGTATCACTAAGTTTTAGTCAATTTTCTAGCACAGAAACGTTCCTAGTTATCAACCCTCGGCCTGAGCTTGTTCTTAAAATGTTCTTAAATTTTGGCAAATTTGAGCCTCGTTGTTCCTTTAAAGTTGTTCTTATAAAAAAGAAGCGTGTATAATATAGTGCTCCTATTCTTGGGCTTCTGGTTTTACTAAAAGTTGTTACTAAAAATGGCCTCAATGACTCGCATAAGAAAAGCAAGGAGTCGTGACAGGGTCTAATATAGTTTTATAAATGACAAACATAAGATAAGGCAAACAGGACCCTCATTATAAAAAACAATGTGTTATGCGGATGCGGAAAGGATGGAAGAGTTGATTGCAAATGATTTTTAATGTAACAACGTTCGCTAAACAAAAAGAGTGTTGTAAATTGTCAGTTTTGGAAGTCAAATATATTCTTCGTTGAATAACTCTTAAAGTTCTTAACGAAAACAGAAGTTTATTCAATTCAAGCCGAAGTTTTTGCAAACAATGAAATAAAAAAAGAAATTCTTTTGATTAAGCTAATAACCTAAGAAAATGTCTCAATTGATTTTTCTTTTCAGGAGTCCCACTCTCACACCTTTATCGCAGTTCGAAGAAGAAGCACGAGGGCTCTTTTTACCAAAGTGCGACAAAGAGTTCTTTTTATAGATATTAGCCATAATTTATATTTAGAATATCGTAATTGTGATTAATAAGGTTAATCGTGAATCAGGGAATTGTTTATTTTAATTTATTTATTTATTCTTTTGTATTGATTTACCAGTACACCCCGATTAATACTAGCGTCAGCTGACGGTTATCTGCAAGTTCAACCAAGCTCGCATTTCTATAAATATTTTGCGTGCATTTCGCCTGAATTTTGCAAAAGTTTGTACACATTAATTGAACATTCTATAAATTTTGCAGGGAACCAAACTTGTAACTGAGTTATTAGAAAGTGGTTTCATTACCGGAGGGGAGGGGGTAAAAGGTTCAACGGATCAGCAGATTTCAGCAAAAATTTCATCGGATTTGCGGATCCAAATAACGTAACGGATTCGCATTTTGCCAAAAATGAAGTGCGGATTTCAGATTCAAAGCGTTACTCTAGCAGATTAACGTACATCTGACGGTCTGAGATGCCACGGATCGGCTTTAGAATGCCGAGCAGTCTGTGAAATACACAAAATATGAATTTGCTTTGCAGATTCAGGTGTTTGTCTTTATTTCTCTGGATAGGCGGACCCCAATCAGAGCTATGCTGCAGTCAGTTTTTTTGTACTGTTAGTAATGATTCATTCTTTCTAGTAACAGAGATGCTTATATATTATAACTATAATTTATACATTATAACTACTCAATTGTATTGGCTACTTGGCTATTTCATCCAGTCTTTAATAGTTATCAGTTCCAGCACCTCATACTATTATTTAATCGGTTTGTCAAGAACTTTTATTTTTTACCGACGGTGAAATAAAATTGTGTTGTAGAGGTTATGAATGATTTCCTGTTCATATACTTTGTCTTAAAGTTTTCGTAAAGGAAGATATTAAAGTCGACTTCGTTTTCAAAAAGTGCCTTATTAATAGATAACAAACACTTTTGGCAATAGACTTGGTTCACAAAACTGAAAAGAGGCAAATTGAAATAGCTCCTTGTAATAAAGCTTTAGACTGCGCAACTTTTTTTCTCCTTCGTCGTGCTAAACAATTCCTCGTACCTACTCAGAGTTTTAGCTCCGGTCTTTTCAACCCCGACCCAGTTATACGTTTTGAAGATGTCAAACGACTGTGGTATACTTTATGACTATCGACTATGCGGTGAGCAAAGAAGACAAATTGTATTTTAAAAGATTACTGAACAACCTTGATAGTGTTTCTAGTTTTCATACGATGTCTCGCTTGATGTTTATCACAGACCCATAAACCTGTATATCACTGGAAAGCTTATAAAATTCTCTAAATGAATATTTAAATTATATTGATATATTTGTTGTCGTAAGGACGAACTGACGCTCTACTTTCGACTCAATTTTTTCCTTTTATGAAGTCGACCGTAGCTCATATCTTAACTTTCGGTAGCGTGTGTCATTTTTTTAACTTTGTCAAAGTGTTCGGATCAAAACCGTGTCGGTGATTTTTGTTTGGGAAGGCCGATCATTTTTTACATTTGTTTCTAGAAAGTTGCAAATATTTTCAATTAATAAAAAATCAACCAGGACCTCTTTTCAAATTCGTTGACACAGCGTTGTTCTGTAAGTATTTCTCTATAGTTTTGCCCAATTTCCTGGCAAAATAACAAAAACTCAGGGACATTTTTTACAACCCTCATTTGTGTAAGAACTGGAACCGAGAAAACAGCGTTTGAACAATGAGCCGTGAAAGCTTCCCGACTGGCGGTAAAAAAAATCATTTTGCACTAATTCGCGAACGAAACTAACTATTGAAGAAAAATTGTTTTTATTCAAAAGAGCTTTTTCAATAAAACAACATAATTTGCTTTTTCAATTTTCAAGTCTTTTTCACATTTCAACTTGTTCTGATATGTATTTCAGTTTAGTATTCAGTAGGTATTTAACAATATGTTGAGCATTTCCCGCACTTTCAGTAAATATTTGACAGCACATGCAGTTTTTCTTTCAATAACACTTTAAGTTCCTTTCATAATGAAACTGAGAGTTTAGAATTGAAATCGAGATATTGTTTTGAACTGAAGTCCTGTTCTCTTAACCTGCTGAGCTCGATTCGAAGTTGTCTGTTTTCAATCTCCAAAAGTGATATCTTTTGTTTCTTAGCAAGTTCTTTTTCCCGTTTTGAATCCCGCGACCTCTTTGCCGCCAAATTATTCTTTTCGCGTAATTTCCAGTAATTCTCATCCTTAACAGCAACTGGTGTCTTCAGCTTGCGTCGCTTTACGGCAGCAGAATGTGTTTTTATCTCTGTATCTTGATCTCTGAAAGAAACGGATGCATCTATAACTTCCTGAACATCTCTCCAAGTTATTTGCTTCTCTGTAGCTGACACATTGCGGGGTATCTCTATGTATGGCGTTGGTACGTCCATCATTTGCTGCGATGTGTGCAGTTTAAATTTATTACCAGCCACTGGAGCCTTGTCCACCAATGATAATGAGGGAGAAGGAAAAAATGAAGCTTGACAAAATGTAGTTGAACATAAGTTTGAAGATTGTGATCCTGGATAGTGTCTCAGATCCAGATTTTGGCTGTGTAAAGAGTTACTTAGGAAACAAGATGTTGGTCGGAACCAGTTGCTGTTATCAAAGCGAGTATGGATTTCTGAATTGCCATCAAAGCTCTCATGTTGAAACTGTGAACTGATCGTTGGTTTATCCTGCCACTGTGTCTTGCATGAGAGGTTTTGATTTGGTTCTTTCGCAGAATGGCGAATGTTTATCATGGCGTTTCTTTAAAGTTTGCAACTTTGGGCGTTTATTTAACAGCTCACCTAAACTGATGTAGCCTTCAAGGTTTGCTTTCCCGTTTGGTCTTATTATATGTTTTACAAACGATCACAAGTATAAGTGTTTGGGGATTCCATGTGTTATGGGGAAAGACCTCGTGGCCAATTTCTAAATTGTTTTACGTATATAGTTGATAAGTATATTCCCGTTTACTTTTTGACCACAGAACATTAGAGTATGACGCCGACTATTTCTAATAGTCATATTTGGTCAATGAAGTTGCAACTGAAAACAATAAACTAAGTCAAGTCACATGAAGTCAATTTTTATTTAAACTGACACAGAATAATAATTAATACAAATTAGTGTTTTAAAATATATGGAAAAAAAATCAAGAGATTGTGAAGGAAAAGAAATTTTCAAAACCCTGCTTGTCGACAGGAAAAACGTTTTTATATAGCTGTTGTTTGATGAAGTAGCATAATGAACATTCATGTCATTTTCATTCATAAGACAGTACAGTCCAGTAAGATGTAATCGGTCGCTTTTTAAATCTCTCCTTGAAAATTCTATCTTATCAATCGAAATAAAATTATGGACTTCATACGTTTTTTTTGTTGTTAGAAAATGCAGTCTAAGCAAAATCTAGTCAGTAGCTATTTATTCCCCACCTAAGATGTCTTTCATATCCGATATTGTTCCAAAGTGTTTTGCCGGGAATGTTGTAAAAAATTAGTATTTTAATAAAAAAAACATCGCTGGGCTAATATCAGATACTTGTTATACAGCAATAATCCTTAATCATTCTTGAGATTGCACGTAGCTTTCACTTTTAGAATATTCAGCTGACAACTCTGAAAAGTGTAAACCAATATATGCAGTAAAAATCAGGTTGGGTAACACAGATTTGTTGTATGTTATTATCGAAAGGGGGACCTATATAATTGTCACAATAGCAACCGGGATAATTTTACAAGATCAATCATGGTAAAATAATACCGTGGTCTCCAAACAGCTGTAGCTATCAGACTGACAGTTACCGTATTTGTTCGAATACACGCTTTAGAACAACTTTGTAAGAACAACGAGGCTCAAATTTACCAAAATTTAAGAACAACTTAAGAACAGGCTGAGGCTTGATAACTAGCAAGTTTTTTGTGGTAGAAAATTGACTAAAACTTAGCGATACAGCATAAAACATAAAAAGATTGCTCAACAAACAATTAAGGTAGTTCGCCTCTAAATTCAGCCGTACAAATACATTTGTGGCGCAAGCCGTTTCATTTTCCAATACTTTGTTTCTGTTGTTTGCGATCGGCTATTTATCAAGTTATGAGCTGAGTTGAGTTTGAGTTGAGTTTGAGTTAAGTTTGAATTAAATTTGAGTTATCCCAAATGGCCAATTTAGTCCCAAATAGAGCAGAAACCCAGTTTACAGTGACAGTGAGGTTCGTTTTCCTAGCATTTTTCCATCTTCGTGAACCATGATTAGAAATAAATCGGCCGGAAAGTTTTATTGAAGAACCGCTAATAACTCTTCGACATTCGTGACCAAAAATTACCCAATAGGTTTTTTCGCATTATTACAACAAGTTTATTAATCATAAGCTTATCATAAGTTTATTACTAATACGTTAATCGTTATTTGTAGTTTTTGTGACTTCACATTTCAATTTTGATTAATATCTGGATATAACCGGAAGTACGGAAGTGTTTCTTCCCACCAAAAGATATGTAAGCAAGAGAACGCGCGACACTCAATTTCTCACATTCTCGAATTTCAAGTGTTTCGGCGTCGAGAAAGAAGGAGAAAATGGATGGTGAACGAGGAAAGGAGGAGCTTTTTAAACGACTGGAGAAGCTTAACTTCTCAATTGTCTTCAATCTGAGAGGGGATGGCGACTGTTTTTATTCTGCAACTGGCGTTTAACTTGGCACAGAAGGAGAATAAGTGAAGACGCTCGTCTTCACATATTGCGCGAATCATCAAATTGATGTAAGTTTGAACTCACGATTTTAGTTCTTTTTTACTTCTTATGTGGTTTAAACTAATGAGAATTAACATTGCTTTGGTGAACAAGGCATAGCAACGTCTCCATCGTAAAGAGACAATATTTGTATCTGATTGATTGTAGTGATTGTAGCTGCCCTAACTGATAGAACTCTATAAAACAACAACACGTGAATGCTTTCTCCTGGGCTTTGATTTTTGTCTTCAAAACATCAGCCATCAACCGATAAATGCAATAACCACTGTAAGTTGAAATTGCATGACCAGTGGAAATGCTGTTTTGGTATTACAGTACACTGTATGAACGGATTTATTGGGAAACCACTGACAAGTGCATAAGGTTGTCTGTTTTGTGGTTGTTGTTAAGAACTGTGTGGATAGGTAGGTCTGATTACTTGTGCTCTGAACATAATCGGCCTCACCTAAACCTTTGTCCACATAATGATTATGATAATAATAATAATAATAATAATAATAATAACAATAATAATAATAATAATAATAATAGAATTAAAAATAGTTATAATAATATAGATAATATTAATAATTCAATTTAATTTATTGATTTTGCCCACATTGATATGAATTCTCGACTCCCTCCTCTTGTTTTTGTTATAACAGCCAGTTAGACAACAAGTATACCCGCCTCTCAGCCATGACTTTGACTTTGAGATTGGCGAGTTTTTTTGTTTGTTTTTTTTTACCGAAAAAGTTGTTTGCTGAAATAATCTATGACTAATCTATGATTATTACCAGTTCATAAAAAACAATAACTATTTAACATTAAACTGAACAAGTTGAAATGTGAAAAAAACCTGAAAATTGAAAAAGCGAATAATGTTGTTTTATTGAAAAAGATCTTTTGAACAAAAACAATTTTTCTTCAATAGCAATTTTTGTTCGCAAATTATTGCAAAATGAATTTCTTTATCGGAAGTCAGGAAGCTTATACCTTTCATTGTTCAAATGCTGTTTTCTCAGTTCCAGTATTTACACAAATGAATTGAAGGTTGTAAAAAATGTTAATGCTCGCTGATTTTTTTGTTTTTTGCCCCGAAATTTAGCAAAACTATAGAGAAATACTTAAAGAACAAAACTGTATCGGCGAATTTGAAAAAAAGTCCTGGTTGATTTTTATGAATCGATTTCTACGCCTCTCGGCTAAAAATATTTGCAACTTTCTAGCAACAAATAAAAAAAAATGATTGGCTTTCACGAACGAAGTTAAAAAGGTGAAAAACACTAGCGAAAGTTAAGATCTGAGCTACGGTTGACTTCATAAAGGGAAAAAATTGAATCGAAAGTAGAGCATCAGTTTGTCCTAACGATACCAAATATATCAATATAATTTCAATGTTCATTTTGAGAATTTTGTAAGCTTCCCAGTGATAAATATCAAGCGAGATATCGTATGAAAACTACAAACACCGCTCAAAGTGTTCAGTAACCTCAAGGATCCCTGTTGTAGCAATAAGAATAACAAAACAAAAATGCAACGACAGCGATCTGAACTCTATTTGTGCTAATTGGGATAGCATTTCCTGAAGAAATTGTAAAAATGTAAATTTAAAGAGCAGCGAAATCCAATTTCATATCTTGCCCCCGTTCAGCAAATAATTTGAGAAGATTGATAATTTAAATGAGGAGTAATTACGTCACTGTCTTGCCAAACCTAATCTTACTAACTTGTCAGTAGAATTCGACTCGTTCAGGTGTATTCATTTTCCTCACTACGTCGCACTGACGAGTCCCAATAAGAACGAAAGACCTGTCTGCGACTACAACTTCTGACTTTTTTTTTTATGAAAAAGTTGTTTGCTGAAATAATTTCTCAAGAACCGCGAACAACCCAATAAAGCAATAAAGTGTGTTTATGCTTTACTTTGCAGCCGCCCGGGTCAGAGTCGGTTGAAGTCCTTTTTATACCTGAACTGTGACTTCGGGACGCTGGTATAATTTCTCGAAAACCGTGAATTACCCCTTAAAGTGTGTTTATGCTTTATTCGTGACTTTATTGGCTTATTGCGATAACTCAAAGTCAACTCAAAGTCAACTCAAAGTCAACTCAATCTTAACTCAAACTCAACTCAACTCAAACTCAACTCAGCTCATAACTCGATGATTAGTCCTATCTCTATCAACCCTACTTCAAGTTTGCATCTACTCGCCGACGCATTGAATAGTTTTCTTAAACTATTTACTTAAAGTTTAATTAGCTATTTGTTAATGCCAAAAAGGGGAAATGTTCTTTTCTCACTTCCATGAAATATTGCATTTCAAATGAAAACCATATACTTTTTAAATACCTCCAGCCTTAATGTAAAACTACGTATAACTTGACCAACCTAAAGTATTTTTTGATGATGGAATTGTTTATTTGGATTTTAACATATTTTTTCCTTTATTATAGAAAGAAAAAAGTTTAATTCAAAATTCGCCTCGATATCAATACTTCACCATTTAAATTAACCTGGACGAAGAAGAATCTGTGCAGCATTTTTCACGAAGCACGTAATCACATTTGAAACACCCATGTTTGCTTCGGTTATACCTCCTCTGAAGCAATGAAAAAGGTGCCGAATCTAGAAAAAGTAAGCAAAGCGAGCATTTGTAAGTCAAATTGAATAGTTCTCCGCCAAAAAGATATTTTTGTTGAAACAAGCCACTATCAAACAACCACATTTCAAACGGCAACAGTCGAACTCTATAAGCAATTCACTTTCTTTATAGAACCTGAAAATACCTGATTTCGCTCCTTGAAAGCTGCTCCATCCAAGTGTGCATTAAATCTTGAAAGCACGTGATAAGCTGCTTGGCGCATGCGATGATCATGTGATGCGAGAGCACTCACTATGTAGCCAACGCAACCACGTTCAATAAATTTCCGACAATCAACAACAGAATCTAACCAAAAACAATCAAATGGATGGTTAAAAAGTGAACAGTAATTGTGCAATTTAAACTTTTGATTTTAAATTGGAGGTTTTTATTGAACACCAATCTTGGTAACAAAGTGTTTCATGGGCTTAGTAATTGAATGTAAAAATAACAGAGAATAAATATACTCATCCGAAAAAAATTGATATATTCTTCGAGCGGGAATCGAACCCACGTCTCCCTGTATTCTAGTCAGGAGTGCTAACCACTACACCATCAGGGACCACCGCGTTAGCAACATAGCAGTTTAATAACTAGTTGAGTTTGTTAGTGTGTGAGGATTACCGGGTTAATTTTGTTCATTCGGCAGATTTTTTTTTTGAATGAGCTGTCCGTAGTCCCTATTTTTTTCACTCTCTCTCCCACCCGCACCCCCTTGCTTGTTTTTTGTCCTCGCCCCAGTTTTCGTGCGTTTACTAGTTTGTTATCGAACGAAAAAGGAAAAGTAGGGCCTCTCGTAGTCTATTGCTTGGGGCATATACCAGTTTTACCGGATGAGTGTATTTATTCATTTATTTCGTACAACTCAATAACAAACATCATAAAAATAAAACAGATATAACGCAGGTCCTGATTGGCTGTGCAGCATGTTTTAATTCTCGTGATGCTTTCCTTATACGTCACTGACCTAAGGCATTTCGGAAAGTACTCCAGAATAGAATTTGAGGAAATGGGACTTTTCCAAACATCTTGTTTGGATACTCTTTAACCGAAGAGGTCATAAAAAATGGTCTTGTGGAGATAACGAAGCTGAAAACCAAAGCAAAATCATCGGATCATCGGAAAAAAGTCGAAATGTGTTGTTTCGGTTACATCAGTAAGTTTATTGAAGACCGCTTAAAGGCAATATGTATTTAGCAGCACATTATTAAATTCTTTTCTTCTAATCGATTTTAATTTCGGTGGCTTATGTAAGCTTATTACACAAAGTTTTCAAAACAAATTTGCAAGAAACTAAAGTGCCGGTTGTCACAGTAAACGAATCCGTTCAACTTTGCTCAACGTTGCTGCTCAGTTGCGGAAACTCTTAACATCGCAATTTTATACCCTTTAGAAGTTTTCCTCTTAGCTGACAAAGTGATAAAACTGCATCCAAAATTAGAAGAGCATAACTTTCATTCATGGTTTTAATTTTACAGCGGTTTTAGTGGAAGAAATTACCGTAAAGCAACTCCTCAGAGCTCTCTGGGAGTCATCATTTATGTTAATGATAGTGTCTTTCACATTTATGCGAATGAAGTTAGTTTCGTTCTTTTTCTTCATATTTTAGGCGAAAAGATGATAAAGCTGTATACAAATTAGGAAAACTATAATCTCATTCAAAGTTTTTGATTTTACAGTGTGTTTAACGAAAGAAATGACCATAACTGCAAGTCAACGAATCTCTTTGAGAATATAAATTTTTGTGTAATGAAGTCTGGTTAACGTTTGCAGCAGAATCGTTTTGTTCATGAATGTTTCTGTTCGTTTGCAGTATGCCTTTTAACTGAAAAGGTAATAAAACTGTGACCAAAAATTTAAAAAAAATTCTTGGTTTTAATTTTACAATGGTATTCATAGAACGAATAACCGTAAACTCTTCTTAAGTCATTACTAAAGTCTCGTTTTCGTTCGCTCCATGCAGAATCAATTTTTACTTTTTGATTTGCGTTGCTTATTATATAAAAGAAATAGAAAATTCGCCCTGCTTGCTCTGTTCAGTTATAAAACCACTTGTGAATTTTTAAGTTCACGAAAGAAGTGCTGAGTCTTCTGCCAAGCAGTACGCTCGGGTATATACCAAATCTTTTGGTTACCCTCCCCTTCCCCCAGCCCACACACACACAAACCACTCATCTCGCTTCCGAAACAGAAGCTGGCAGAGTCAGTTGACTGCAACGAGTCGGGAAAGTTGTCATGTTCATGGACACAACACGCTGGTTTGGACCAGGTAAAGACTCACGAAACTAAAGATGGGAGTTACAAACACTAACCACTCAGCCACTTGACAACTGACTGAATTGCTGAGAACCACAAAAAATGAGGAAATATTCTTACTTGGACTGAGTAAAAAGCTAAACAATGGCAGGAGAAAGGAAGGATCGTAAAGTTCTGCAGTGGCTGCTTTTTCTTTCCTGGGCTGTTCAAAAAGATCCATCACAATCTGCAAGAAATCACATCCATAACAACGTTAGTTAATAGGTGGTTATGAAACTACTTTAATAAGGTTAGCAATCAGCAGGCTTCAGAAACGAGTTTGGGACTGTAGGAATTTAGGACTGCAAAGGCACTTGGGATTGTTACTAGGGACAGAGTTATTTCGAAGTGCAGTGTTTCAGGTGTACGGGTTAAAGATTACCATGAATAAAAGTGATTTATTGCTACTGAACAGAGGAATGTGTTCCAGGAGCAAAGCTTCTAAGACCAATACAGGAATGTAACTACACAATTTCGCGGCGTTGGCTATTACGTAAAGACACTAAAACAACAGGAAAAATCACTTAGCTCAGAAAAAAGTGCGTTGTTTACTGTCTCATTTTGGGGCTTGTCGGCTGTGTTTTCCGATACTTTTTGAACTTATAAATTCGTATTTTAAAGACCTTAGTTAGTGAATATGTTTTGTCTATTTACATTCAAAAGTTAACAATATCGAATAGCTTGTAAGTCTTACGTAGAATTCAATGTTTTTTCTCGCTGTCTCGATACTTTTCGAAACCGGGGTTCTTTAATTGAATTTCTGATTTCCCTTGTCAAACTAAGCTCGCAGTTTATTGTTTTTTGTCTTTAAAATCTGGTACTTCACGTCTTAGAGATTGAATTTCTTTTTCCAGCTGTGTTTCGGATTGCACCTTTACGTCATTGTTTCGGTTCTCTTCCTTGCTTGTGTTAGAATCAGTGCTCTCATTTCGTTGATCGCTTGTGTTAGAATCAGTGCTCTCATTTCGTTGATCACTTGTGTTAGAATCAGTGCTCTCGTTTCGTTGATCGCTTGTGCGGTTAGAATCAGTGCTCTCATTTCGTTGATCGCTTGTGTTAGAATCAGTGCTCTCGTTTCGTTGAGCGCTTCATCATCGTCGTCCTTACTTTTCTTTTCCTTTGGAGTTGGTTGATCACATCTCAATTTTTTTTTGTTCTTCTCTCTGCTTTGGTAACAGACTAGGGAAGCAGCGTCGGTAAATGCACACGGCTCAATTTTTCTTCTCCTTCCCAGTGATCAGCACAGACGTGAGTCATGAATTATATTTCAGAATTTCATTCCTCAAAATTGTAACATACTTTTGACAAAGCTCGGAATCTTTAGGAATACAATAGTATTTGTAATCAGCTGGTTTGTTGCGATGGCTAGTGTTACAACCAGGAATCGCGAACACAGCATTTAAATTTCGGCGTTTTGTTACTTTTTCCAGCTGTATTTTTATTAATGTTTTGAAAAGCTGTCCCTTGTAACGATCCCAAGTGGGGAGTTAGCTGGCAATTGGAACACCGGAAGTCAGTTCCTATAAAACATTTCAGAATAAATAGTAACGCTATAAAATATGATGTATCGGGACGAAATGTCACCATTATCAAATGTAAATAAGAAGAAAAAACTCTTATGTTAAATTGATACAAATGAAAGTGTGAACATACAATTAACATAGATAAGTTGTGACGTCATATAAATGACTACAATGTGATAAATAACAAAACAACAGTTATTTCTTAAAATAACAGTTCAATGATCCTGAAACTTTGCACAGGTGTTTTACTAACGCAAACAACTTGTAACGATCTTTGTTAAGATGTTACTATGACAACATTTGCGGTCCAGCCTCTTTTTTGTTGTGAAGCAAAACAAAAATATTTTCGGCACTAAAAGATAAAATAAAACCTTTTTTGGCATCATTCATAGGGTCCACCACAGTTGTTGCCAGTAATTGCGTGTTTCTTGAATTGGAAATGTTTTACATTAGAAAAAACTGGAAATTTTACTTTTTAGAAGAGGTCTATGATTGATGTGTAGGTATGGCAACATCAAAATGGCAGCGTGGTTGGCGCAGTGGTAAGATCTCTGCCTTCTAACCACAAGGTCCCAGGTTCAATCCCTGACTCAGCCGAGTGTTGAACATTTGTGTGATCTTTTACGCCAAAGTTGACTCGGCTTTCCATCCACCCGAGTCGGTAAAATGAGTACCAGCTTCTGCTGGGGGCTAACCTGCGATGGATTAGTGTCCCCGGCGTCAAGGGGGAATCAATGACTCTCATCCGCTTAACACTACAGAAATCGGAGATAAGCACTGGCTCCATGGGCAACTTGGTTCGTAAAAGGATTTAGCCATGGCAACATCAAAATTCATATAGTTAAATGTCTTTACATGAGTATGAAGTTGATGCCAAGTTTCAAGTTCATTGAAGAAGTATTTAAAAAATTAACTGTTGCTTTGTGATTTATCCGATCGGAGTCACTTATATGACGTCACAACGTATCTAATTTGCATATTTGGAAAACCTAATATCTCGGCAACCAAAAGGCTATTTCAATAAATTAAATGACCTTTTTCTTCTTTGTCGAAAACTTTTCTAATAGACAAAGTTCTATTTTGAGGTCAGATATACTTTCAAAACACACACAACCTCAACATCAGTGAAAACGACTTAATCGAACTGCTCACAATTGCTACAAAAGATCAGCTTTTCCTGTTCAGCGGTGATCTGTTGGAGCAAATAGACGGCGTTGCCATGAGACTACCAGTGGGGTCTCTTTTGGTAAGCAACCTTATATGCTCCATTGAAAAGAGGCTTGCAACTGAGGAAGAGCTTCCTGATTTTTACACAAGATATGTTGATGATACTTTTGCTCTAGTACCTGATAACCGATTTAACAGCTGTGTCCATAGAAAAAAGACGAACAAAGGGCTTTTGTTACACTATCAAAGCCATGTTGATAATAGTTATGAACGATTTTTTAAATAATTTTTTAAACAAGTTTTTGAATAATTTTTTACAATGTTTTAAATAGTTTTTTAAAAGACAGACTAGTGAGCAGCAGGTCTACGAACTTGGATTGTAAAACAAAATTTATTTCACCTACGTGATACGTCCGACTAACACGGACTTCATCAGGGTGTTTTACATACTACTTATTAACTGAGAGTGAGGGCCTGACAGGGGAATTCCAGACCGAGGTCTTGCCGTAATGACCGAGC
>JAOCNB020085666.1:0-12025 GCA_026546465.2 Palythoa caribaeorum | reverse complement strand
GAAACCCTTTGAAACGTTTACGAAACCCTTGTTAACACTTCAGGCGCTTTGAAAATGTTACCGAGTTAAAATCTTAACCCTTTCACCGTACTATCCCGGTTTTCCGGGAATGAAATTTCTACACTCACACGAACTATCCCGCTTTTCCGGGATTATGACCGTTAACATTTTGAATCCCTGGGAACTAGTTTTAGAAGTCCCTAGAGGGGGAGAAAGCAATTGAACACAATAACAAACCCCTAAAGTTTGATCGCGTGTGTTTTTTATTGCAAGGTTTCATACAAAGTTTTCAAGATTTCTGAAGTTTTTTCACGTCGAAATTTGAGTAGTCGCCATTTTTAAAGGTACGCTGTTAGCTTACGTTCCTCATGTCTAGTTCGGAGGATTCTGATGGTGAAATCAGCGAAGATGAATCGTTTTCAGACGATGATTTTGAAGATCTTTTCGGAGAGAGCGACGAAGAAGATTTCGAAGGATTTCAATTTCAATTGCCACAAAATTTGCAGTGGGAAAAAGATGCCGACGGCAGTTTAACTCAACAATATTATCGAGAAAACCCAAGAGTTGGCTTTGATCGCACTCATTGTGGTCCAACGATCGGTTTACCACCAGGACAAGGAAGGGCAATTGATTATTTTCTTCTGTTTATCAACGATGAGATTTTGGACAACATTAAATCGTGGACGAACACATGGCACGATCTAAAAATGGAACGCGAGCCAAACAAACACCGTACGCCCTTTGATCAGCTGATTGATACGAATGAGCTACTTGCCTTTATTGCCGTTCTTCTTGCGACCAACCAGAATGTTTACTTGCCACGATACGAACTATATTTTCGGCAAAAAGAAGATCGGTGGCTTTTTCACACACCAGGGTTCAGCAAAGTGTTTACAGAGCGGCGTTTTAGACAGTTGAACCGATATATTTTTTTTGCGGACCCAGAATCAGATCAATTTCAAGATCTTCAGCAGGCACTGCGTGAAGACAAGTTATGCAAAATCCGCCCGTTCATCGAGCATTTGCAAAAGGCTTTTGCTGAATATTTCAATTGTGGAAAATGTATAGCAATTGATGAAGCAATGGTGCCATTCAAGGGTAAACTTTCAATCAAGCAACGAATTTTTGGCAAGCCAGTCTGCTGGAGCATAAAGATGTTTGAACTTTGTGATTCAGAAACTGGGTATTTGTCTCGATTTGAAGTTTACCTTGGCAAGGGAAAAGATGAAGAACCTTCTTCCTCAGCCCTTGGCAAAGCAGGAGCAGTTGTTGCACGACTGACCAGTGATTTTCATGGCAAAGGTCACAAACTTTACACTGATAACTGGTATACTACGCTGGCCATGTGTCTATTCCTTCAGTCACGAGAGATATATGTTTGTGGCACAACACGATCTGACAGGAAGGGGTACCCTCAGGAACTGAAGAACCTGAAGGCTAAAGATCTTCAGAGGGGTGACTCTGACCTGAGGGTTTACAAAGGCTATGTAGCTTTCACTTGGAAAGACAACAAGATTGTGCACTTCTTGTCATCAGTGCACTCCCCTGAAGAAGTTTCTGTAGTTCAGCGCAAAACCAAGGAAAGACAAACAGGTCGATTTGTGGAAATTGATGTGCCAGCTCACAAAATTGTTCTTGACTACAATGCCAACATGGGTGCTGTTGACCTCAATGACCAAATGACCACTGTCCACAAATCAAGAAAGCAAATGAGGTGGTATCTCCGCTTGTTTATAAAAGGCCTGGAGCTTGCCGCTTACAATACCTATGTTCTTGAAGGGTTTTTCCTTGACCACAACCCACCTGGCAGTCGCAAGAGGGATTTCCTTGCATTCAGGGAGGACCTAATAATGCAACTCATTGGCCAGTGGAGGACCTCGAGGTCCAGACCAGGAAGGAAGAGAAAAGCCCTCCCCAGTCGTCTTGAGAATGTTTGTCATCTCCCAGTAAAGGGGGAAGGAGAAGACCACACTTGTGAAGTCTGCAGAGAAAAGTTTCGGCGGTTCAAGAAGGCAAACCCCCATGCCCCAAGATCCCCAAGCAATCCTAAGATGACAAAGACAACATTTAAGTGCATGCAGTGCGATGTTTATTTGTGTATTTCACGCAAAAACAACTGCTTCAAAGACTACCATGAGCTGGTAGAATTCTGGAGGCATTAGGTGGCCAGTTGTAGCACCAAAACTTCAACAGGACTGTCTTCCAAGTTTATTTACTACTGGAAGAGTGAACAATGTTAATTTTTTCTGAAAACAAATAAAATTATGTTTTAAATCTGGTTAACACAATACTTCTAATTTGTTTATGATAGCTATGAAGAAAAGTGTAACGACATTTTTTAGCTCCGTTTTCATAATTTTTGAAGTGCATAAATCATATTTGTTTTTGAAGCTTTTGATGGAGCAATTGAGGTTTTTTATATTTGTGTGATATTTCTAGATTGGTTCTTTTTCTGAACACTGTATTTTGTAACAGTTTTAGTTATTTTTTACAAAAACAGAATAGTTTGTTTACACAATTTTGTTGAAAGAGTGAGTATGAATATTGCGCCAACTTTGAATGGCCATAACTCGCTCAATATTGAACTATATCGAAAAGTAAAGACAGTTTTGGAAACTTCAGAGTGTCTACTTTTGATATAATATGGGGTTACTTTGTACCAAATTCACTCCTTCATGGTGAAATTTTTGATTAAAGTTCGGAACCCAATTTCTGAGGTTGCTTAGCTAGGAATCTACCGTCCCAAGGGAACTCAATACAAGGAAATAACTGGTGAAAGGGTTAAATTGCCAAGTATTGTAGCAACTTTTTCTGTTAAGGGCCACCCTGACACATGTCTCGTATACATTTTTTATATTTGTTCTTGTTGTTCTTACTATTAATTATTTTGGTACAGATTTGGAAACCTTTTTAAGCTGTGAGGCAAACAATTGGTTGAGAGCTATATGCCCTAGTGTAGGTGATAAAATGCATGGTAAGGTTGCTCAAGGAACAAAGAAAAGTAAATCCATGTTTCACACAGGTATAACAAAAACTTTCAAACTGCAACAAATGTGTGAGTCCAAGATGAGCTCAATGGGCAACGTACAAAAAATGAAGATTTGCTTTTGATGGAAACAGTGAGTTGCAGCATTATATCAATTTTATGTTAAAAATGCTCTGTCAGTTGAGGTACAAGACCTATTCCACACAAACTGATGGAACATTGCATTAAGATAACTGGGCCTTTTACTTGGTCAGAACAAAGTTAGAGAGTCATCATGGTGATTTACCAACAAATACAAAGTAAGGCAATCTGAAAATGGATAAAGAAAGAAAGCTCTTCTAGATGACACACGAAAACACCACAAACAAGAAAAATGGAATTTTCAACTTTACAGAAGAGCAGGTACTTGCACTTTCCTCTATTATGGATGGTCATAATGTTTTTATTTTTGGCTGGAAATGGTTTTGTTGATTGCCGAGCTGTTGAACAGTTGCAGAAAGCACGAAAAAGAGCAGTTGTACTTTGTTCAAGTACCTGGCAACAGCCCTCTCTGGTTGGCCACTTAATGGTCACTTTGAATTTAAGGTTGCGTTTGAGTTTTTAATGAATTGGCCAAGATGACGGATCTGAGGAACTCCAGATGTAGCCCTTGAATAGAAAAAGTTTCAAAATTTAGCTCTTTTTTAAAGCGATGGAGTCATCGTAGCTACAGTGATTAGTATCTTTCTTCTTGCTGATGGAGACGGTAGGGTTTCAAAAGGCAAGTGAAAGATTTTTGGAGGGATTTTGTTTACCTGGTCGGACTGCTTTAAGTTTGAAGTTTCCAACCTTTCCATTTTTTATAAAGGTTAACTACTAACCACTCGCAAGAAACCACAACCTGCTTTCTGACTGCAAAACCAATATCAAATAACTTCAAGGTAAGTTCATTTCCCAGTGTATTTTATAATTTGAGTAATTCTTTACAACTGACAGCAAAAGTTAGAACGTTTCATACAAAATCTTAAATTTTCTGAATGTTGTTACCAACTCTTGTACCATCCACACTCAGCTTGGGCTGCCCGTTGTGTTCTCAACCTTTATAACCAAACAACAAAAACTCCAAATTAAAATTCAAAGTACGAACACAGGTGATAAAAGCTCTGGAACAAGATAAAAAAAACAAACAACATTATTGAAAAAGCTTTAAGCCTACAAAGGGAAAATCGTCAAATTAGAAAGTAAGAAATTGTAATTTATTATGTAGTTCACACAAAAGGGTGTATATATATAGGAAGATTTACAGTAAATTGCCAACATTTCTGAGGACACTGATTCATTATTAAACTTCACTAAGAAAACCTTCCTGCCTCAGATACTGAGAATGAGACGATTTGCATTCAGTAATCAAAGCATGTATAAAGCGCCATACCAGAAACACAAGAAATGATGGCTATTTTAAAGGCTGATCATTTTAAAAAATGAGAGAAGCAAATTGCAGCTGTATATCAGCCTGAGGCAACATCCCTTCTCCTGGTTCAATCGTTCACTACGATCTCTGTATTATGACACAAAAAAGCTACTGAAAGACAGACTAACACATATTGTCACTGTTCTGCCGTGGAGGGACGTTACTCTGCAAAATGCATTGTGGTCAAATACTGTTGCAGTAGTAATTACTGGATTGTCTGTGGCAGTTTTTTTTCTGTTTTCTGCTGTTAGAAAATTGCATTTTTGTGCCCATTAATTGTCGGCTCATGTGTTGCAGAGCCCGAGAAATGGTTGGGAGCAAAACTTGGTTTAACCAATAGCAGAGCATTATTAAATCATGTGAGTCAGCAGCTAGATTCAAGATGGCAGTGCCAGGAGAGGAACAAGATGAGGTTCTTGAGCACGAAGATCTCGCATCAACAGATGATAGTGTTTGATCTTCGGAGAAAGATCTTTTTGTGGAATTGTGGCAGTCCCGGCCGTGCCTTTATGAGATAACTATCGGTGATTACAGCAACAGGATCAAGAAATCGAAAGCATGGCTTGAAATAGCTACAGAACTGGAGATGCCCAGTGAGTGAGATTTGGACTTGCACTTGCATTAATAATTCATACTTTTTCACATATTACTATTAGTTTTCTGACTATGTTGTAGTTGCTGTCAAGGATGAGTGCTTGCATTTGATGGTTTGTACTCTGCTGAACCCGACAAAAAATCGGCTTGTGTGTGGCGAGCTCTTTATCCCGGCAAGTTGTCACCAACAAAAAATCGGTGGCTTCCCGACAAATAGTCGGTACGTGTGTAATAGGCTTAAGGGTTAACAATATATAAACCACTGTGTGAATGGCTCGACATGGACATTACCAGGACAACTTGATTGAAGTGAGCTCAAAATGAAGCACAGCAAGGAAAAATTGTCAAAGTTTGATAAAAGTTGACAAGCACTGTGCAAAGTTATTTGTAGACATGTGGTCTGCAGTTAGCCTTAGCTTTTTTCCTGCAATGCTCAAACTTCTTATAAATGCACTACAAATGTTTCATGGTAGACCCAAACTAAAATATATTTTTGAGCGACTTTGGAACGGGTCATATGAGAGCCATGACTCTGCTTATGGAATGCTGATGAATTATATTAGACTTCTAGTTTGATGTTCACGAATGCTTACACATGAAACCACAAATAAAAACTTAACTCCAAACTTCTTAGCAAAGCACTGTGAATACCACAACTCAGATGTCCAACAGCTTAAACAAAACTCATGAGCAAACAAGAGACACCATATTGAAGTCAGCCAGAAACAATGACACTCTAAACTGCACTCAAGTACGTGAACGTCCAAATACAAATGTGAATATTATCATTATTTGTATTATTATTATTATTTGCACTATATTGCTTCACTCAATTGTGTATCATAATAGCTGTATATTAGTTAATCTGCTAACAATTTATTGTCCATGCTATTTACTGTTGCGCTTACAAATATTTTTCGCATCATATGATGATGGCGTAAGTTACGCCGAAACATGTTTGAGAATAAAACTTTCAGATTAAAGACTGTCATTTTGATTTTGAAACTATTAGCTTCGCTGCTAATCCAACGACCATATGAATGACAGAACTTATCAAGATGAGCCAATAGCCACTTCAGAATGGGTGGCAGACTATAACAAAAGGCAAAAGAAAATTACAGAACTTGAGTGCGAGCTGAACCAGCAGCTCGTCAGTACATCCCCAGTTAGTGATTGGTAGGTAGTCAGCTCAGAGTGAAGTCTGTCTTGGCCTAAGTTTTAGTAATTTATTGTTTGCAAATTTGAGAGTAACAATTTTTCTTTTATTTAAAGTGTAGATGCAAAAATTGCAGTATAACAATTTACAAAATATAAGTGAATGCTACTGTTACACAGAGCTAGACATGCATGGAATTGCTTGAGTCAGACTGGGTGCAACAACAGCTCACCGAATTGCCACTAGTCTGTGGTACATAACATCCTGGGTTTCAACCAGGTTTGCCTACAGAAATAGAGTTTGAGGATGGCTGCCAACCGACTCAATATGAAAAACAAGTAAAGATATCGCCAAACTGGGTGGGAAAAAAGGTAAATGTAAAACTGAGGTCACGTTAAAACAACCCATACAGTTCATAGCTTGTGCCAACAATATGCATTACATGTGATGGTGACACTATTTTCATCCAGTCTAGAACTACCGCAGTCAATTTTTATCAAAGAAAATACTTCATCTATCATTATACTTTGGTGATGGTGTTCAATTTGACATTTTAGTAATAATATGCTGGTTCTGAATTCATTCAAATGGCATATAGAGTAAGCAATGCAGCGAAAGGACAGCTCCAAAATGTGCACTCAATCCCAGCTGTAATTCCCAGAGGATATACCTCACAGCTCCAGCCACTCAATGTTTCAATTAACAAACCTTTCAAGAGTGTGCTATGAAATCTTTGGCAACAATGCATGCTGGATTGGTCAGTGAATGGTGACGGGAAGCAAAAGACAGTCAACAAACAGACCATCCTTGACTGGGCTGTGAAGGCGTACGAATACATTCATAATCAACCAGAACTAGTCAAGCAATCGTTCAAAGTAACTGGCATTTCTACAGCATTAGATGGCAGAGAGGACAGTATGCTATGAAATCTTTGGTGAAATGATGTTCTTGTTGAGAGTGAGAGTGTTGCCAAGTCCGAGGAGGATCACTAAGAATCAGATGCCCAGTTCGTGGCACATATGTATCTTCAGGGATACAGATGAAGTGGAATTTGTAGAATTTGAACTGTAGTAAAAAACTAACAATGATTATCATCTTACTTGCCTGGCCTTTATTCAGTATTTCTTCATTTTAACAAGAGAAGCCTGTGTTTTTGAAGGTATAAATGAAATTGTTAGTTTTACTGCCAACTTTTAACCTTTTAAAAAAGTTATGTACCTTATGTACCATTTACATATTGTCATTAAAATATATAAAAAAACAAGGATACATGATTATCACTTCGCTACCTTTTAGAAATAAGACACTTTAATGGAATTTTAATCAACGGTGATCGTCATTTTTTTGTTACATTTGACAATTTGACAAACTTTTTATGACCATTATGGGTGCGACCAAAACCCCCTAAATATGCCTTGGATCTGCCTCAGCTTGCATGTGTGTGATAACTGCAATAATGTTAAAAACCCTTAGTAATTGTAATAACCAACACGATAACACGAAAAAAACTTTTTTCAGAAACCACTGTCTTTCCATTGGCATGACAAACAATGTTCGAAATTATTTTCAGTTTATTCTGATACAATTGTTTTTAGCTAAAAAAAAGCATGAAAAACTAATCAATTTTAGAAATTTATTGTTCACAAATACAAGAGTTACAATTTGTCTTTTATTTATGCAAAAATTGAGGTATAACAATTTACAAAATATAAGTGACTACTACTATTGCACTATTACAAAATAGGTTGCTTAATTTCACAAATAGTATATAAAAAAGAAACTGTCCCAAAGGCCCTACATGAACTTATCTGCTCTGCATACAGTATCCATGATTATTATACAAGATACTCTGTAAAAGATAATTTATATAGAGCAAGTTCACACACTAATTTTGGATTGTCAAGATTTAAGACAGTAGCATCTAGATTATGGGAAAAAATACCAATATCAATAAAATGCCTCCCATACAGTACTTTTAAAAAGAAATACAAAGAACTCCTCGTTACGCTGTAAATACACTTCATTGTATTGTATTTTAATTACAGGTTATATACCATAAGAATCTTTGTACATTTTTTGTTCTTCTGTCAGAGTAATTTATTTCACGTGGTAGTGGCCATCACGAAAGCATAGGCTACTTTGGCCGCTACGCACATTGCCTTAATAATATATTATCTAATTTTGTTACACACTTAATGTAAATTTAAGTTTATATTTGATGTAGTAATATAACCTTTAAATAGTGCAAAATAAAGTTGAAGTTGAAGCACAGTGCTAGACAGTTGCATGGAATTGCTCGAGTCAGATTGGGTGCAACAACAGCTCGCTGGATTGCCACTAGTCTGTGGTACACAACATTCTGGGGTTCAACCTGGTTTGCCTACAGAAATAGGGTTTGATGATAGCTGCCAACCAACTCATAATGAAAAACAAGTAAAGACATCACCAGAACATGGTCAAAAGAAAGGTAAATGTTAAACTGAGGTCATGTTCAAACAACACACACAATTCATACAAATCAATATGCATTTACATGTTATGGTGCCACTATTTTCATCCAGTCTCAAACTACCCTAGTCAAGTGGTTTTAAAAAATTACTTAATCTATCATTATACTTTGTTGGTGGTGTTCAATGTGACATTGCAGTGTCAAACCTACTTTACAGTATTTGAAACTTGAAATAAAAATCTTCCTAAATGTTACAAGTACGTTATTGTATTGAATATAAGTTTTCCTCACATTAGATTCTCGAAGAGTTTTGCACACCGAGAATTTCCACATCTTGTTTATGGCTTTCTTGGAGCAAAAAGGATCCCGTTACCAGCCTGTGCTTATATCACAATAAGTGATGCATTTCCAGTTGTTGATACAAATGAAGAAAAATACACTGGCTTTGATTTAGATGAAGATCTTAAGTTGTTATATTATATTTAAAAAATTAATCAGAACAGATTGACAGAGAAAATAGACAATCAATCTGATCAATAAAGTTTTCTAACCTTGTGTCTGCAATCACTACAAGTAGAATTTTGAGTATTTGAAAATTGAAATAAAAATCTTCCCAAACGTTGTACATTATTGTATTTAACAAAATTTTTCCTCACTTTAGATTCTCAAGGAGTTTTGCATACCGAGAATTTCCACATCTTGTTTATGGCTTTCTTGGAGCAAAGAGGATCCCATTCCCAGCCTATTACAGTACCATACT
The DNA here is from genome assembly GCA_026546465.2 of Palythoa caribaeorum. Classification (NCBI taxonomy): domain Eukaryota; kingdom Metazoa; phylum Cnidaria; class Anthozoa; order Zoantharia; family Sphenopidae; genus Palythoa; species Palythoa caribaeorum. The sequence continues at coordinate 2,630 of JAOCNB020085666.1, read as the reverse complement.
TGTTCTAATTTAAGTGCACCACTCCCCCCAACAAATTGCTTTTAAATTAAACCAAATTATATAAAAAAAATGGCTTTTAGTTTTTAGAATTCGAGGAAATAAAAACTGAAAGTGAAAACAAAATGTGGCAAGACGTCATAAGTTTGTTTACGAAAAATTTGTGTTGAAAAGAAAAGAGTATCGCTAGTGCGCCAAATGCTGGGCCATGGGCGAGGCTTGAACTCGCAACAAATCTCAAATTCAACTTCCTTACTGCATCTGATTAGCTTTTTTTCAAAAATCCTATTGTTTACCTATGGGTCCACCAAAATTAAATGGCTTTTTTAGGTAAACCAACATGTACAGCACTAGTACACTTCATCAAAACTATCAGTTTAAACTGAACTCAGTAAAAGGAACTTATAGAGTTTTCATTCAACCTGAAATTGTAACAAATTTTTTCTCAACATGTCTATGTTACATGTAGGCAAAAAGCAAACAAACAGCTGGTTCAGGAACAATGCTTACTGAGTGATTTAACACTACAAGGAACACATACTGTACAACTTCAGACAATCGCCTGCAGGCCTTGGCCTTTGGTTTTCAATCATCCACGAGCACCTGCCTTGGCATTTGGTTTTCATTCATCCCACTCCGACTTGTTTATATTTGCAAGGAGTCATGTCTCAAAATGTCGATTTTAGCCTAAAGGCAAACGACAATGGATTCATAAACAAGGTATTTCAAATTTCAATGAATTTGGCCATTTCCCTGCAATTTATTTTAACTTAATCGTTCCTCAGACCCAGAAAATAAGTTTCCAACAATGATATTCAAAAGTTTACTTCAAAAACGGATTGAGTCAGATAACAATTCAAGGCCGTTATTTCATCTATACTCTATTTTTTGAAGCAGAACTATTAGTTTACACTTATTTTTCTCCCATTGTAATACATTTCTTATTTTTTCTCACCTATTTTCGTATTTAAAGTAGATGGTCATATTTCCCATTTTTTATCCATTGAAGGCTGTAGCCTGATAGCCGAAAGCTTGATGTTTTAATTGTATATAGCCAGTGAACATTTTTTATTAAATTTTTAACATGAATCAATAATGATTTGATTGGCTGAAAATTATTTGTTGTTTCCTCAGACATCCGAACAGCTTAGTCTGATAGAAATAAATAGGGTTGAATTCTGAGAGATGTTGGCATTCTTTATAACATAAGTAGTTCAACACTGATAACCAACTTCTTCAAGCCGGCAGGTGAAAATAATCCTGCAATTCCATTAAGTTGGTTGGAATCTGCACCGATTTTTGAGAAACGCAAAAAACATCTCGTTGACTGCCCTAAAAAACAGAAACCTCCTGTGCAATACTTGACAACATTTGCAATCAACCAGGCTGAAAAAGAAAAAAAGAAAGAAGAAACAAAGTCGTCGAAAGAAGAAAACACCAATCAGGCTGCAACTACAAATACAGCCATACGTCATCACTACACTATTGAGCAAAAGAATAGTCGAGTATGTGAAATATCATGGTATGCAAGCAGCTGCAAGAAAGTTCAAACTCCATCACAAGAACGTGGAAAGATGGACTAAGCAAGATCTGGATGCAGTTTGCTCACCTCAGGGTAGCAAGCCAGGAGCAGGAAGAAAACTATCCTATGATGCAGAAATGGAGGACCAGCACATGGAGTGGATTTGTGCCAGAGAGATAAACAAGTCTGTGTGTCAGTGCAGGCCCTACAAGAAAAAACCATGGTGCTCATTGGTGACAGCAATCCCGACTTCAAAGCATCACATGGCTGGGCCCAAAAATTCATGAAACACGATTCACTAGTGCTTCAAGCCAAAACATCCTTATCACAAAAGCTGCCAGTGGATTTAGAGGGCCATATCGCACGTTTTCATGATTTTATTGAATGCAAGCAAACAGAGTGTTCACTAGTTTCAACTGAGCAAATATTGACCATTTCGAAAAGAAGTAAGTAGATATTGTGTTTGTATTCATTTCCTGTCATTTTTGTTATCCTATCATTTCTCAACAAGCCTAATAAAAAATAAAACCACAGTTTTTTCATATCAAGCTGTGGCTGTGGTTTGTTCTTCAATTTTGCAGCTGCTAAGTACAAGTTATGAAATGTTACTTTGCTTATTAAAAGCCATTTAAGTTTTTTTAAAAATTAGTCTTTGGCATATAAGAAAATATAGTAAGATACATTTGTGGCATCACACAGGAAAACGTACACTAACCATTTTCCGTTTAACGGGTAAAACTTAACAGTTAATGAATGGTTTGTGAACAGTTTTTCAAATGCTTTTAACGCTTTCTTTAACACTTTAACGGTTTGCCTTCATTTTCTTAACGTTTTTTTGGAAAACTTTAACAGGTTGTTTAACGGCCTGGTTGAACGACCGATCTAACAGTTAAAACGTTGAAATGTAACTATCAAATGCTTAAGCTTTAACGGTTACTGTAGTGCTACTGCGGCCTTTAAAGATAATTACTCGTGCCGTAAGGCAACGAGTTAAGGATTCAGCTCCGTTTCTTTTTATTTTTTTTTGTGTCACGAATTAGCATGCACGCATGCGCAGTACTGATGTTTTCAACACGTGAGTTGAAATCCAAGATGGCGAAGTTAAGCAAGT
>JAOCNB020085632.1:0-12027 GCA_026546465.2 Palythoa caribaeorum | reverse complement strand
AATCGAATCGTCGGCCAAGCAACAACCCCAACACTGTCCGTGCGGAGCTTCTTCACTTTTTGATCGATGAGGTCGTAGCGTCTTTCAAAAGCTTCTGGAGCGAAATGCTCAGAACAAACTCTTGTCTTGTGCTTTTAAACGGCTGCCAGCTATCCCTTTTGCTGAGCCTAATAAAGTCTATCCATTTATGGCGGCGCTCTATTTCTACATTGGATTTGGGGTTTTCAAATGGAACACTAAACAGAGTAACGTCGCTCCCTTTAGATTTCTCACTTTTACAGCATTCAACTGAACATTTATCCCATATCCAAACTCGAACACGACAAACACTACTATTTGATTTCTCTCACACTTGCATGCCAGGCCACGAGCCTAATTAGCATAGACACAATGGCCTACTGCAACGTCACTCGCCCCAGGGTGTAACCCTCTCGGCCAGCAGTCCGGAAGTGAACCAAAATGAACGTTTTTCAGCATATTTGAAAGCCTGTAAAGATGTCAGGTTTTACCCAATAGACGTGAATCTGGTGTCAAATGAAAGCTTGGAACAGTAGTTTTTCGTGATAATAGTTTCATTACAGGGGTGATATGCACTTGAACATAAATTCTGGTATTAACTATTCGTTGGTGTGTGCTTGATTGTTGTTGAAACATACAGTATACACTCTTCAACATATATGCTATGTCTTTGTAAAGAAATAATATAGCTTAAGAATTCATTGAAAGAGAATCCGTGTAATCCCTCAAGTGCCACATGTATGTACGGATGTGCCAACTTCAAGAATGCCAAAGAATTAAGGAAAAAACAACAACAAATTTTACATTTGCAAAATGACATCTATTATAAGCTCCTTCAAAGTATACATAATGGCTAATCAAAAGTATAAGCTACATGAAATTTGTAACTTGATCCCTATAGGCATGAATTGTAAAAGTAATGGGGCGTATCAACTAATACAATTAATATACTTTTGACTAAGCAACTCTACCTTGAATTGATAGCCTGAAAAACCCCCAGGAGAGTTTATTAAAGTTGTTATTAATTAACTATTAGCTCAACACATTGTTTTAGACTTACCCAAATCGTTTTTATCTTCACTGTCCAAGTCTATCAATTTAGGTTGTTTTAATGGGACAGGTTTGCCACCTACAGTACATTGTAAATTATTATAAATATGAGTGATTTTCCTTTTTGGAAAAACAAAAACTTTTATAAATAGTCACTTGTCATGATCAATTACAATGAAATCAACATTAAAAGTATATTAACTACACTAACCTGTATGGCTGTACCCCAAGTCTTTCTCAGCCTGCAACTTTCTTTTATTAAAAGATACACCACCTAAATTTAATAGAAATTGGGCCAGCCAGATTATTATTTATGTCTAGCTATACATGTATATATATTATGTAAAGGGAAAACAATATACACATGCAAAAATGCAAGGATGTAAACGACTGTACCAGAACAGTCATATCATATATAGTTTATGTCATAAAAAGTGCAGCGTACTGGGTTTTATTCATGGGTGGAATTAAACCTGAACAAGCAAGGTACAAGTGTGTGAGGGCTTTCGACACAAACAAGTGAATAAAATCCTGTACTGAAAGCACTTTATGTTGTGAGCTGTTTATTATATGTATCACAAGAATTTTCATTGAAATTGTTTTTAATGTATCAAATGAGCAAACGCAAGTAATTAAACCACTACAAAATTTTAAGATTGATAGAATTGGAAAATTACAATTTAGGGAACTTATCAGTTGTTCATGACGAAACCCTGAATTAAAAGTTTACTTAACAGAGAACAAAATACTTTTAATTTAGTCATGATCTTAGTCAATGACAATTGATAATTTATGAGAACTAATTACTTGAAAGAAAAAATTAACTGATTGGTCAGAGCACGTAAATTCTACTGCTGATTGGTTATATTTTTCACACGTGAAGTTGACTATACCCCATATGCATTCTGATTGGTTATATCTAGTTTTTTCACATGTCAAAATATAGCATAATATATGTATTTATACAAATGAGCCATATGTAACAAAATTCTTGTGATATAATTAACAAGAGGCTTTGGAAGCCTTCACTGGGTTGCCTGTCCTGAAGCCTTGATCTGTTCTTGAAAATGTATAAATCGATTTTGTCAAGCTGCAAATTGCACATTTTAGAGTTTCTATGTGCCGATCTATTTATAAGTCGACTGACACATTCGGCAAGATCAATAAACGCCGCCCTCGAATAAACGCTATACCCTGGAACAGACAAAACAAACATCGAATTTATGATGTTCACTTTTTACTAGCGCAGAGCACAGTTGTTTAAAATTATAAGTTTAAAGTTTGAAAGGCACAGACAAACATCTGCAACATCAAATTTATCTGATTTCCTATGGTATACAATGTGTTTACAAGTAAAACTGCAAATCTTGATCAGTACAGCCAGACAAAGAACTGTTAGACTGTATCATTTTTTTTCTACTTTTTAAAGTAAAGTTATGGTTGGTTGTTTAAAAAGAACAAATATCATTTGAAATAAACGCCGCCCTTGAATAAACACCACACACAAATCATGAAAAATTAAATACAGTATTTATAATGTTATTATAATTGTAGATTTCTGAAGTGGAACATCGAAAGGAAAATATGTCACGTGATTCCTTGATATATAGAACAGGCCATTATATAAAAATTGGTTTTAGAAATTATAGCAAGACAAAAGAAAATGACTGGAAAAGAAAAAACTGATATTCTTTTTCAGTTGCAACCATTTCTGTTCGCGGTGAGATGACACATAATAGTTTAATGAATTCCCTAGTATTTTTAAATTGTTAACATATATATAAGGTTTTTGCTATTCGATTCTAAAATAAAATATTGTATCGATCCTTACCTTTTTACTAATTTTAGGACAGCTTCTTGGTGGGCTGAGCCAGAAACAGCCAGTGTCTTCATCCAGTTGTTGCGTGTCCGATGATGGTGTCTGCGTAGGCGAAAACAAACGGCGATTTGTCGCAGCGCTCTGAACATGCCTTGGTGTCGAATTCACGGCCTCGTGGTCAGTGCCTTTGTCAACTCCATCTTCGCATAAAATACTGAGATCAAGGCCATTTAAAAAGGTTTTTAATCTTACAAATGCCTCCTCTTTAAATAAAGGCAAATTTGGCGTATAGCGGAGAAAAACTGAAATAACACCAAAGGACAAAGCCACAATCTCGTCCTCCGAGGAAGCTTTTCCTTTATAAGGGCCGCCATCTTCATTTTGGAGATCTTTGCGATTAATTTTCACAATATCCTCCGAAAATTGTGCCGGGAACTTTCTACTTATATATTTCACAGGACGATCTTCGCAAACTCTGTTACTAAGAACGTACCAGTATTTGTTGGCGTCTAACTTGGCGCTCTTAACCCGAGAGAAAGGAGAAGTTCCCTTCGTCGGAGCCATCAACAACCACGCTCTCAACTTTGAAACTTTGAAACATGACTCACTGAAAATGTCACGGCTCGGAAAAACTCAGAGAGAATCGGAAGGCCTGTGAAATATCTATAATAACTGACATTGATAATTTTTTGTTGACAGTTTAATCCCATTTATTTGGCTCTGTTGACAGAAATGTTCTCACTTAAAAAACCACAAGTTAATTTATTCAGAAATCGGGTACTTCCAGTTTAGACCCCGCTGCAACTCGTCATGAAGGTAATTGATAAAGTCTGTAAATTCCAAAAGTTTACTTAAACCTTATGTCCATAAATCTGTGATATCATCTCTGTATCGCCACCACATATGGGCCCTCAGATTTAGCTTTCTCATCAATCAAGCCCATTGCTAAATCAGCATATGAGCACACATTTTTAGGGTCCATAGCCTTACCATGCTTCTGTTGGTAACTTTGGCAAGCGAAGTCACAATTATTAACTTTAAGGGAGATTTCTAAAGCCCCGACTATGCAATCAGTGGTGGGGAAAATTGGTCGATCTAGAATCTAATGCTTTTCTTACAGCTATGATACCCAATGCATTATCTATATTAGGAAACATGGCTACAATTTCCCACGAGACAAAAAGGGAGTTTGGGGGAAGTGGGCCTTTACTGTTTAGTTCTTCGATCTTATTAATTAAATCAGTGGTATCTTTGACAAATGAGAGAAGTTTTTCTGCTAATGGTTTAGAATAGAATTCGAGCTATTTCGAGCTCCAGCAAGAGTGCACAGCTTGAGTCCAGCCTTGATGGGTTTAGCAGGTATTTGCTGTTTGAAAGCGACTTTTGTTTCGTCAATTGAAACCTGGTGTTCAAGAATATAATACGTTTTGAATTTCTCATTGATAATGTCCATACGTTCTTGAAATTTTTGGGCTTTTTCGTAGCCTGGTTCTCCACGCCGTGGAACTTCTTTGTCAACATTGTGGAAACAAAGTTAACGAAGTATTGCCAAAAAATAATTTCTGCTAATGACTTCCCTGAATCCTGATGTATGGATAACGGGAGTCGTCGCTTGTAAGTACTTTTTATAATTGTTCGATTTCATCGATCCCATGGACATTTTGAGCCCAACAAAAACTTTCAATTCGCTGAGTGTCACGGGAGTCCAAGGATTTCGGTGTTTTTCTGGCTCAGCTGTTCATTCGCGGTCTGTGCGTCAGTTTGTTTACTTGATGAGTAAATCCCACACTTTTTCATCAAAGAACAACTCATGACATTCTAAATGTGAAGGATCGTTTTCAAATTCACAAGTCGGTCCCGTAGGCCCAGCGGTGAAGTTGTAATTTTCTCCACAAGGTGGAATCCTCCATCAACAGGTCCAAAGTTGAACCCTTCAAAGTCATTTTCATCTTTGTCGCTGCTACTAAACATCTCGTCAAAAAAGGCCGCATTTTCTTGTTGCACAAGGTATTGTAATTCCTGCATTTCTTTTGGAACTAAAATCTCGCCATTGTTCATCTGACAAATATTCTTCCTAACTGTCGCTATAATTTGCTTGCGCCATTTTGTTCGAATAACATGTAAACAATTAAAACACAGACCAAAAACTTTCACGAAAATTCAACAATGGATCGCTCTCTTCTTCATGCGATGCCAATCTATTGAGCTTTGTTAAACTCCAAATAGGGAAATTTTTTCCATATATAACGAAGGGTACGTGAGGCGCCATATGGCGCCCGTAGCATGGAAAGGACCAGAAATTTTCAGGCGCCATATGGTGCCGCGTGCGGTAGGGAAAGGGTTAACTATATATTTTGTGCAAATGGCACACTAAGAATTAAAGCTCCTGCAAAATTTTTATAATTATCACTGCATAAGAGTATTTAAAAACGTTTTGTACAGACATTACAAAATAATACATTTCACCTAAACATGCAAAAATTATGTAAAATAATCTGATGTAATTTAAGTATATGCACATAAATTTACAAAAAAGAGGACTAGAATAGACACATTTTATAATTAACATCTTGAAAATACTTTAAACATTTTATATGAAATTTATCTTTTCCTGGAAAGCCCTCTTAGATTCAGTGACTACACCATCAGATGTTGTATTTAAGCCTTAAGGCGACCAGGAAATAAAATGCCGGAAATTCTTGTCCTTTGGTCATGAAGGTCAAGCATTTGATGCCAGTTGTTGTGGAAGTACTTTTGGGAAAAATGTTTCTGCAAAAGAATCCTCTACTGGCCGCACTTCTCCCCCTTCTTTGCAAATAACTTGAAATACACATCTCCCCTGAACTCCACAATTACAGGTGTTCCGAGCTTGTTTTTTTAGAGATTTGGCAATTGCAATCTCCAGTCGAGCCACCTCACTCACAACTATGTTTTCTTGAAGCTTGCAATCATCATAATATCTAGTCAGAATAATAAATATGATCTATGAATTCATGGTTGAAAAAAACACATCAGGGCCCGGTTTTACAAAGATTGGATAACTTTATCCAGTCCAATCAAAATTATGTGCCAGTTTTATCCGCTCGACAGGGATTTATTCAAGCTGGATAAAATTATCCACTCTTTATACAACGGGGCCCTGTATAGTACAATTTTACATAACACTCACTTCAGGCACTGATGTGTTAAGTGCTCTTGTGGCTCTCATGTTGCTTCAAATGAGCTATCTATCCAGTGAATAAAAATTGCTTGTTGAATCAAAATTATGTGCCAGTTTTATCCACTCAACAGGGATTTATTCAAGCTGGATAAAATGATCCACTCTTTATACAATGGGGCCCTGTATAGTATAATTTTACATGACACTCACTTCAGGCACTGCCGTGTTAAGTGCTCTTGTGGCTCCCATGTTGCTTCAAATGAGCTATAGTTCTGCCATTTTACCAGGTACTCTTTTCCCTTTAAACAATAAGAAAATTTACGCATCATATCTTACACTTTCCACCAAAAAAACCTAAGCATTTGGTACACATTTTGTGTCGATACAACATATAATTTAAGTACATGTCACTCAGTTTTATGTACACATCCAAATTCTATTTACAAGCCCCACACGAATTACAACAAAACATTGGTAAGAACATATGAGTCAATCAATTTTCAACATTACTCTTCTAACACGATGACAGTTTTTCAAAATCGGCATATGATATGTAAGATTAATAAGAAAAGAAAATAGTGCTCATCGCTGTTAAAATTGTTGTCAATGTTAACATTGTGATTGATATTTCGGGTATTCCCATTCGTGTGCACACTAACATGTTCATGAACTTACTTGTTTTCCCTGCCGGCTTGCAATTACATGCTCAACTTCAAATAAACAGCCACCTTCCAATGTTTTCCTCCTAGATTTTGGGTTCGCAACAAAGTCTGCGGTTCAGACTGAGTGTAAATCTGCAAAAAAAAATTTAATCGATCTCTGTGTGTAAAAATCGGCTGTGTGCCATTTTTTTTATCAAAGATCATAAAACGAGCAGAGTTTAATAAGCCAATAGTGTGCTACTATTTCCTTTCTTTGATTGGCAGATCCATTTACCTCTCTCTATAGGCTCCTCCCACTGATGTCCATCTTTTCTGGCCATGTTTGCAAAACATGAAGGACATTTTTCTCTTGCATTGATCCAGGAGTATTTTTATGCTTTTCCACACACCTGCACACTTAGGCGCTGCATGACCAGAGTCCAGTCTCTCCTGAAGACTTTCCCCAGCTCTTTTTTGATATGTTTGTTCCTTTTACCTTTATCTCTGGTGTTTAAACTAATTATTTTTATTATCTTGATATATTTTTACATGAGATCGAACTAAGAAGTAAACATTAAAGTTTGTCCAAGGGCCAAAGGGCATGAGGGTCTCTGGCAAACGTTGGCCATTAAGGATTTTATGTTAAAAATGTTTATTTTGAATTTGATTTGAATTGATTGTTTTAAATTTTATTTGTTTCATATTATTTTTTCACTAAAAATATTTCTAGAATGTAAAAACATTTTTTATTCATTTCAAAATTATTCTTTTGGCGATTCTATGCTTACCACAGGTAGTTAACTCTTCATAGAAAAAACAAGGTTTCCAGAATGCTTTCTTCCATTAATGGAGGAAAATGCGCATTTTGTTGTATGCTCAGACCCAGATATTGAAAATATGACTCAGAAAAGGGCAATTAATATTTTTAATTTACTATGCTCGCAGATTAACGATATTAATAATAACTTTAACAAAAACAAAAAATAATAATCATAGAAGTAATAATAATAACAATGCTGAATAAACATTGAGTAACACCTGCTTAAATAAAAACTTTGGCAGAAATAGTCACTCTGCACGTTGAGTTATGGTTTCTGCTGCCTAATAAATAGCATTTCTTTGGTTGAATAGTCAAACTTGCTCGAACATTTTGCCAGAACCTCGAATGCCCTAATAACTTCTCTGGAATTCTGCCTTTGTGTTTGCTCTCATAGTGTCTGTAAATTGATGTCTATTTCCGTTTGTGTCCTTCCACGCGAAGGTGATCACACGTATAACCAACGTACTCTGCGTCATACTGGTTACATTTAAATTTATATACAGCAAATTGATGGTTCATTATGCGTAGTTTACACTCAGTAACATTAAGATCTCGAATTTTTCAGCTCAGGAGCACTGGTTTATATTGATTCTAGAGCTCTATTTTAGCTAAAGTTGTTATTTAAGACCGTGTTTACTCACTTTATTTATATTTTTGGATTTAAGCTATTATTCAGTTTAATTATCATGTATGCTTATTTCAACACCTAGTGAGCTTGAACTCTCTTTTGCACAACAACATCTTTATTTGTGCCCTTTGATATTTACAATCACTTTTTAGTAAAAAAAAAAAAAAAAGTTGTTTTGCAGGTTACAGGGAGCACAGCCACCTAGAAACAGCATAATCGAGCTGTATACAAAAGCTGTATAAACACAAAAGGATAACCGTGGTCGCGTGGGGCATTGTGGGACATAAAGTAGTCTTTAAAAGCTCATCAGAATCTTTATTTTATTGATTAACTTGCATTTCATTTTGCCGAATTTCCAAACCACTTTCATTCACTTAAACTATTTGAAAATTCATTTAAGATCATTTAATATATGTTAGCAACAACTTGAGTACTGCAGATTTCTTTCCATTAAACTCCAACGATAAATCCATTGATCCATTGATTGGTTTCACTGATATGTGACCTTCACTTTGCGAAATGTTTGGAAAAAAAGGCACTAAGCACAGGATAAGAACAATAGAATCGATCCAAGACTATTCCACTGACTTTGATAATCATATCAGCTGTAATATTGCACATAGGTTCTTCCTTTTGAATGCTTAAAATACAAGAGTGAAACTTGATAAATGGGAATGTCACTGTTGTCAGGCATCCATCCCATACAAAAATAGATGAAGGATTTGTTAACGTCTACAGCAAAAACACATCCATTTCTTTTACCTTCAGCTTGGCTTTGTGTTTGCATATTCATAAAACGTATCGGTGCCTTCATCTTGACAAATGTCAACCTTTGAAGTTGAAGTTGTGCCATGATATTTTGTTTTGAAGAAATTGACTTTCAGTGCATCAAATTGTAGACAGCGCCTGCCTTTATGTTCTGTATTTCACTTTTCCAGACTATCAGTGATATAGCCGTCGTGGTATCTGCGATCAAAGCATGGCATTCACCAAATCTTTCTCAATTCTATTTGAATGCACCGTTTTCTTTTCTGACTGGGACACAATTTTGGCTTAATGCCAACAATGTTACCGCAATGTCATCCGGATTTCTCTTATGATAGCGTCTGGAGAAAACAGTTTCCACATGAACAAGGTATTCTTTGCAGGAGAAACACATAAACTTTTATTCATTCTGTTCTCCATCCATCTGCATATTTGCGTTTTTTAGATGAAGCGTTAGTTATGTACACAGGCAACTTTGTTTTTTCCTCCAGTTATATCACTTGGTGTTGATGCTAGTGTTCTTAACTTTAAAGTTATGCTTGTATCCTTTCACGTCTTTCACTGAATCTGCAGACACCAATCTTGCTGGAATTAAATATGTGACATCCACACGCATAACAAACCCAAACTGACCTGTGCACATTAAATGCACTGCGTAATTTCATTGTAGCCAACTTATCTCTAGTTCAAAGTTGCCTCGATTTTAGTTATACTGTCATTGAAAAATGCATGGCAGAACTCTTATTCCAATATCAAGATTAGTCCAAAGAATCATCTGATCACAAGGTCAAAGATAACGCTGAAGAAAGCACCATATCAGAAAATATCAGAAAATATTTTTACATTTGTCAGCGTTATCAGACGATCAAAGTCTTTTAACAGCACAGACTCTTGTTAGCTGCACCCAAATTGTTTGTTGTCAGCTTTTGACAGGTCATAAAGCAAATCATTGTTAAATTTTCGAATCAGAAAATTAAAGTTGTCAGTTGAAAGGTACGCACTTAAAAAAATTCTGCGTCATATTTAGTGCCAATTTATCAAATTTGCGTTAATTTCATAAAGCGAAATTCTTGGGTAGTGTGACGTAAATCAAGTAACCAACCAATCCATAAATGAATCAATCACTCTGGTAACTGAAGTGTTCACAGCCATTTCCCGTTTTGAGTCACGGGAAAATTGCAAACTGTGTGTAGTCACGAGCTCCTGACACATCTAGTTCATGCTGGGGACAGCAGTAGGGGCTGAGATGGCTCACAGAGGTCTTTGATTGCCTTCAACCTGGTTCCCAAGTCTTGTTTTACAAGCAGGCAACCCAGTGCACGTTTTGTAGGCGTCTTGGATAAATATATGTTGAATAGTAATGCGGAAGTTCTCGGGCTTTCAACTTTTCAAGCCAAGATGGTAGAGGAACATGGTTAAAAGCGTTCAAGTGTTCTTCCTTCTTCAGTTAGAAACACATGCATTTACAAAAAGGCTTGCATGTAATTAAAATAAGAACGTAAAAATAGCAAAGATAGTATACACTTCAAATATACGAATAAACGTTTTAGGTGAGACACGTCTCGACGTTTTGATTCCAAATGCTTTTCATTAATCTGCTGTTGCACGAGCGTAATCTTTCATTGACATTTGTACAGGCTAGAAACTTTAAATAATTATGACAGAACTTACATCAAATATAATTTTCAATTTACCCATACCTTGCCATTGTTGTGTGGCCTTGCGACAACTGAGTTGTGTGAGTTTTTTTTTTTTTCGTTTTTAACCACGGCTGTTTTCGAAACCCATTTGTCCAAACACACAGAGTTACATCCGCAGTGCAATGTTATGTAATTCATAATGTCAATGCAGCGTTGTTTTTCTTGTCAGCAGCTGCAATCCTTTACTACGTTCTTCAACAAGCAGTTGGAGTACGTACACTTACAAACAATACATTTAGAATGATTGCGATTCCCTTGTTTTTGACTGTGTTGACTAAGTGTTTTGTTCTACGTTTGTATCAAAATAGTCAAGACCCGTTACCGGTTACAAAATCAAACTTTATCTTTTACATGAATTAGACTGCATAACAGTTACACATATTTTTGCGTTTCTTTAGTAGTAAATAAACCGATTGAAATAAGACTTACAATGTTTTTACTATCTGCCCTGCCATCCTTCTCGGCAATGTAATGTATTTGGCCCCCCTGTGATTCGGTAGGCAGGACGGTTGGATACAAGATGGCGCTTAAGATAAGACATAAAACATGTTATGGTTCCATCCGGTAGTGCTATGATTTAATCTCATAGAAAAGTGTTACATTGGTGATGAGGATGAGATGGCCCGGATTAAACCATAACACTACCGGATTGAACCATAAGCATAACACATTTAATGTTTTATCTTAAGTGGCACCTTGTATCCACCCGGCCTGCCTAGCGAATCACAGGGAGCCCAAATACACCAGAACTCCTGTTTTCCTTAAATGTAATGACATCTCTGAGTCTCAAACTCTGAAAAATACAAACATGTCAAAATATGCAACAAAATATCAACAAATTGTTCAATGCAAAAATGCTCAATCCAAAATATTATTTTCATGTACACAATGTGTACCGTTCATAGTCCTTCAGGTATGATGGTGGTTTCCTGTTTCTGTCTGGTCTAGAAACCACAGTGTTCTCAGTAGCAAGATCAGTATTCGCATTAACTGGTTGGCTATCCCCTGGAACTGATGCACAATCAGTTTCACAGTCTTACATACAGTTTAACAATCAGTCTGACAATCAGTTTCACAATCAGTCTTACAATAAGTTTCACAATCAGTCTTACAATAAGTTTCACAATCAGTCTTACAATAAGTTTCACAATCAGTCTTACAATCAGTTTCACAATCAGTCTTACAATCAGTTTCACAATCAGTCTTACAATCATTTTCACAATAAGTCTTACAATCAGTTCCACAATAAGTCTTACAATCAGTTTCACAATCAGTTTCACAATCAGTTTCTCTCCTATAGCGCTTCACATCAATAACATTTCTGTTAGCTAACTCCTTCCTGTGAAGTGACAACAACAAGCTTTATTACCAATTTGACAAAAAAGTTTTTACAATATAATAAATCAATACAAAAAAGGGTAATTGT
>JAOCNB020085610.1:0-12029 GCA_026546465.2 Palythoa caribaeorum | reverse complement strand
AACCAACAAACATTTTTTTTGCCTTTTTGGCTTTTTACCCCTGTTATTCTTTCTTTTATAGTGAGAAAATATTTGTAACTGAATAAACTGTAATTCTTAAAGCCGTTTTTGTATTTTTCTCCCTTCGAAATAAATATTACAAGATGTGATTTTTTAAGCCGTTTTATAGTTTTAATATAACGTGAGGGAAGAAAAATATAAAAACGGCTTTCAGAAAATGATTTCTAACTATAAAAGAAAGAAGGAAAGAGAATAAAAGGGTAAAAAGCAATAAAGGAAAAAAATTTTGATTGGTCTCTGTGGGATTCCATTTTCAAATGGCTTGACGCAAGCTCCGATTAACAACCACAAGAGCCAAAAGAGTCTCGCCTGGTCGGCCTGTGGTAAAACATCTCCGGAAGAGCCAAACAATATATATGTGGAAGTTGTAGAGTCGACATCTAACGAAATTAAAGCACCCTGCAGTTAGGTTAGATAGTTAGATAGGAGTTACATTAACAACAACAACACATTCTGGTAATCAAAAAGTTTCCAATTTAACTTCATCAGTTACTGTGCTCACTTAGTAGATGGCTCCTCCTAAATTGTTCTATACTTTGTACTTGGTCAAAGTGAGAACTGTATCAAGGCTTCACATTTAAAAACTGCTGCAGAACACAGAAAAATTATGTTAGTTTCACATTAAACTTATATTAAGCTATCGATGGACAAGCTATCAGTCTCCAAATATTACCTGGCGCTATTCGAAGAACGCAGTTTTTCAAGTCCAGTTTTGGTTTACACGCAGTTTAGGCGTGATGAACAACACTGTTTGTTGTTACTTTTAATATTCAAAATCCGAGATTTGCAACTGCGGTAACAGCGCGAGTAATGAACAACTATTGGACGTGGTTGAGCTAAATATCATGATTTGTCAGCGGCGAGCAGATTCATTTCCAAAGGCTGGGGCAATATTTTGCGATTACCAAGTCCAATAATTGTTTTATCATTCGATCACTGCATTTTCTTTTTTTATTTTTTGTGTGAAGCGACAAGCGATTAGTGCGAGCAGCCTCGTAGCAAAAGTCGGCATTCTTCAGTTACCGATGAGAGCTAAATAAAACCTACCTCATAGCAAATGTCATATTTACATCAAAAACATCGTCTGAGGGCAATTGTCGTGTTTGTAGGCAGTTATTTGTTGGTGACATGGTAAGCCCTAGACCAATGAGAAAGAAACAAAAATGCCATCGAATGATAATAAAATTATACTCTTTTGTTTACAACATCTGACGTTCTTTAATCAGGGTTGTTACGGTCCTTGAAAATCCTGGAAGGTCCTGGCATTGAGGGAAAGAATTCCAGGCCCTGGAAAGTCCTTGAATTTGGGTCGTTGTCCTTGAAAATCCTGGAATGGGCAAACCTTTGTTTTCTTAACTTCCAAAAATAATAAAAATATTTTTTTATGTGACAACGTTCTAAAACAAAAACTGCGACTCCGAGAGGCTTGATTTTTGTCTAGAGACAAATCTTCTAAAGCTTGTTGATATGTATGTATATTCTTGAAAGTATTTTCGGAAAATATGTGTAAAGCATTCAAGTTTTATTTGATAGAGAAGGTCCTGGATTTGCTTGAGATGGTCCTGGAAAAGTCACGAATTTCACGCCCAACAAATAGTGGCAACCCTGTTTAATGTTTCATTACGTTTTAGTTGAATAATTTAAGTTTACTTTCAGTGTTAATCTTGTTACAAGCGCTATATTGATTACTGTCGTGGTTGTTGGTACCGTTCTTGTTATGGCCGACACAAATGTAATTAATAATCAGTCTTTTTATGTTATTGATGTTATTGTTTGAGAGCAGGTGCTGGTGGTCGAGTTGGAATCCACTGCCGCTGGCGCTATACATTTGGCGGACGTTTCACGGACAGGGGAGGACAGGGCAGCAAATTTGGAGGACCTGCAGGCACTGTATATAAGGAAGAAAATTTCCGCCCACTCGAATATCGTCATTTAAAGTATAATAAAAAGACCAATACCACCTTGTTGGCTGTGGACCACACTTACGTTCATGTTGACAATGAGGGCTACAATGTTCTGGGGGCGACAATGTTAATGGAGGAAGATACTTTGAACTACGAGTTTGATGAAATGGAGCTCACAGGGTACTCAAGACTGTTGGTATATCATCCTGGAAATAATACTGTCAAAGTAAGCCTGATATCTTCTTGTTGTTTTCGTACAATCTAGAATAAGAAGGAAGAAATATTGCCTACTTGACGGGGGCTTAGTTGGCGCAGTGGTAACATTTCTGCCTTGCAACCACAAGGTACTGAGTTCAATTCCAGGCTTAACCGAGTGTTGACTTAGTTTTCCATCCTTAGGAGGTCGGTAAAATGATTATCAGCTTCTGCTGGGGGCTAACCTGCGACGGATTAGTGTCCCGTCCAGGGGGAGTCATTGGCTCTCATCCGCTTAACACAAAAGAAACAGGAGATAAGCATTGGCTATAATTGGGCTACTACGCTCGTAAAAGGATCTAGCTTAGCTTTCAGTTTTTTCCTACTTATCCATGTAACTAATGTGATTGTTTCGAGTTTTAACTCATTGTAAATCTTGATAAACAAAACTTTGGGTAAAATATTAACAAAAGATTAACTGTATTAAATGACAAGGTTTTGTTGCTATTCCGGCATGGCAAATCACGATGAACTGAAGGTGTTGCCGGGTTGCCAACGTTGTCATTTATTCCAGTTAATTTTTCGGGTTAATTGAATTGTTTTGATGTTATGTAATAGTGTTAGGGTCAACCTTTGAATCATTTCTTTTTTAAATGTACCAGGTTGTTGTTCATAAGTTTATTGGCGACAAGAGCGGTCAGTTTCATATAAGGAGTAATCAAAAGGTTTTCGTTGAGGTAGTGGAGTCGAAAACAAACAGCACAGAAGCGCCTTGTAGCTACTGGATTGGCGTCGGTGGCGAGATCATATTGCCTTCAGAGTTCAACATGCACGGAACACGCTCAAGGATAGAAGGGATGATCACTGGCGTTCATGATCTTAAGATTTCGCGAAATGCGGAGGCTGACTTCTTTTCGACAACACAGACAGCCCTGGTTGAAAATCGAACCTACATTCATATCTCGCAACCAGGTAGACTTATTTTTGATTTCTTGTGATAAATATTGCCTTTTGACGTTTGAAAATGTAAATATCACCCGTTAACATAAATACGGTCTCTCAACACTTATAACCGTTCCCTTAGACACTGAAAATGGTATAATTTTAGACGCGTCACTACTTCTTTTGACCTCTTTTTTTGTTGATGGGTTACATGCTACCCTCTGAGGCATGGCTTATATTCTAATTATTAGTCCCTAACAGATGATTTTAAAAGACACTGTGCCGTCTTCCATCGGAATTTTCGCTCTTTAGTTAAAAGAGTTTTTAAACCTGCGATTACCTTTTACGAAATGACAACTCCTTTGCCCAGCCTAGCGCACCACTACTCATTGTGTGTTAAAGAGCGCCACAGGGCGTGCTGCCACCCTATATTTAGTGTCACACAGTCAGTCAAATGTACAGGCCATTAATTAGACATTAAAATTTGTTAAAACTTTACGGTTTACACATATAAAAATTTTTGTAAAACTTTACGTTTTGGCCGGAAAGCCATTCTGATGAAGGCCACCACAAGTGCGGCCGAAACGTAAAGTTTTACAAAAATTTTTATACGTGTAAACCGTAAAGTTTTAACAAATTTTAATTCTAACGTGACAAACGTAAATTCCTCAAAGATAGTATTAATTAGACAGTTTTAAAGATAGTCATTCATGACAGAGCTGACTTTCTGTCAGGTAATATCAGATAAAGCATAGCGCAGTCCATGAACGCAACTTGTGCCTTTCATTCAACAGGGTTTTTAAAAAGCGCGACTTTGATATCTCACTGGTTAACATAAACACGGTCTCTCAACACTTATAGCCGTACCCTCAGTCACTGAAAATGGTATAATTTTAGATGCGTCACTACCTCTTTCGACCTCTTTTCTTGTTAATGGGTTACAAATGTATAGCTGTTGACCTAACGTTTAAATTAGTTTTAATCCTTGAGGCCTCTTATTGTTCTAACAGGTAACTTGTCATTTGCCACGCTTACTATCAAACTAGGAGGAGATGTTGAGTTTAGAAAAGTGACATCCTTTTTGAGGTTAACGTTGGACCAACTCTGGATTCATTACCGCGGCAAATTTAGCATGAACCACGGTGAGATATTCTCTTCCTTTTCCTGGCTCCACAGCCAGGGACATTTGAACTTGGATGAAGGAGGTCAGGCGGCTGAACTAGGAAAAGGGGCTGGAAGCACATCCCTGCGCACAGGCTATACCGTTGGCACAGGCGCAGGTCATGGGGGTCAAGGAGGTAGTGATGGCGGACCACCATATGGTTCTGTGTACCGACCCATACATTTGGGAAGCGGTGGCGGAAATGGGGCAGGAAAAGGTGGATCTGGTGGTGGGCAGCTTTTGTGGGTGGTGGGAAAACGTTTAGAGCTAAATGGACTAATAAGCGCTCGTGGACAAAATGCAACTGGTAGCAACGCTGGTGGTGGTAGTGGTGGTAGCATTCTTATCCAGACGACAAACATAACAGGACACGGCGAGATCACAGTCCACGGAGGCGCAGGGTCAGGCCGGGGGGGAGGAGGGTCGGGGGGAAGAGTGGGGATTCACTGTCGCTGGAGGTACACGTTCGGAGGTAAACTTACCGACCGAGGTGGAGACGGTAGCAGTGCAACGTATGGTGCTCCGGCAGGAACAATTTATAAGGAAGAGAACCTCAGGCAATTACAGTACAGGCACCTCAAGTACAGTAAAACGACAAATTCAACCTATTTGGCTGTGGACCACACCTATATACACGTGGACAATCAAGGTGATACATGGATATTATCATTAGTGGTAAATCCGTTATTAGTATTTTTTAATATGTTATTACCGACAAAACAGCACAGCACAAAATGTTTAACTTCACATGTGAAAATAACAGCTTTAACTTTTTGATTTATCATTAAAAACATTTCATGGGTGCTTGAAAGATATTAATTTAATCTTATGTTGAAATCTTTTCAACACTCGAAGGTAAAATTGGTAGCTCCACGCGCCCGTGTAATGTAGATACATTCTTATTCTTCTTATTCTTCTTCTTATTTTATTATTATTGTTGTTGTACTTGTTTTGTTCTATACAGGGTTGCCACGGTCCTTGAAAATCCTGGAAAGTCCTTGAATTGGGGAAAAAAATTTCCAGGCCCTGGAAAGTCCTTGAATTTGGGTGGTTGTCCTTGAAAATCCTGGAATGGGCGAAAATAAATAAAAAAAATAAGCTGTTTTTTAAAATATTTTTGATGTGACAACATCCTAAAAAAACGCAACTCTGCGAGGCTTGATTTTTGTCCAGAAACAAATCTTCTAAAGCTTTTTAATATAGTATGTGAGTCGTTGAACTGATTTTTGAAAAAAAATGTATAAAGCATTCAAGTTTTATTTGATCGAGGAGGGCCTGGATTTGCTTGAAAAAGTCCTGAAAAGTCCTGGAAAAGTCTTTGAATTTCACATACAGTAAATAGTGGCAACCCTGTCTATAGCAACACGTCATTTTCTTATTTTCTAGCATAAATGGCTTTAGTATTTTTTAAATTTAGTTTAAAAAGTATTCTGATTATATTAGCCTTTCAGTTCAAAAGCATATAAAAATAAGTCTGGAAACATGAAACATGAATTATGTTCAAACGATCTCCCAGGTTACAATGTTCCAGGAGCGACAATGTTGATGGAAGAAATGACAACTGAGTACGAATTTGATGAAATGGAGCTGAGCGGTTACTCGAGGCTGCTGGTTTACCATCCAAGGGAAACTGTTACAGTGACGGCCCACAGGTTTATCGGTGATGGCACGGGACAGTTCCATTTGCGCGCAAACCAAACTATTTATGTGGAGGTTGTGGAATCACTAACAAATCGTACTGAGGTAAATCCAGCAGATTGTTTGTTCGCGATAGAAAGTTTGTATTAGCTTCTGTTATGTTTTTCACCTCACAGACAGACTTCAATGTAACTTTTGTAGTGTATTTTATCATGTATACCTTTGAATAGAGAGACGACTACAGTAATAGAACCAATAGCGATGCGCGGACGTTACGTCACTAAAATGTCAGGCAATACGAAGGTCGGACATTTGAACTGAAAATGCATACTCAGTACCGAGTCAATGGCGACAAAAAAGTAGTTATTTTAACCCAAAACAACGTTGTGTCTGGCTCAAATTTACCAGATGTCGAGAGTATGTTAATCATTAAGCGCTGGTTGAAGTGCAGAGGATTAAAACAAAGTGGAAAGCGACGAGAGCTAACCACTCGTGTTAAGTACTGCATAACAAGCAAATCACTATTTACTGAACACCAGCATCGATGATTGCAAATGGTTAAAAGCCAAGGAAGATCGAGAGAACAAAAGTACTACAAAAAAGCAAATAAATGAAATAACACAAAGATGAACCGGCTGACATAATACTTGTACTCGCGTAAGCATTTGATTTTGACAGCTAACTAGCATTTGTCCTTGAAAAAATGAAGCAAATTAACAACAACATCAACAACAACATTTAAACAAACTTTGATTTAGCACTTGATTCTTTCATACATAATAAAAGCCAAAATTTACCTTACCATGCAAAGCGAAATACTCTTTATATGAACTTCATTCATTTTTGAGTTTTCATTCACGTTTGAAAGAAGAGAGTGTGCGCCGGTTTGATTCCCGTCAATGACTCAGAATTTTTCTGATCAGTCAACTTGAGGAATACTTTCTAATTTAACATTTGTTGCTTCATCGACGATTTAGGTTCGGTGTTCAGTTGAGCACAATCGCCTTCGTTTTGTGTGAGCTGGGGATTGTCGCTCTAGTGGCAGTTTTCGTTTCAGTTTCGTAGCTTTCAAAAGCTCTTTTGGAGTAAACATTGCTTTAAAAGACACATAAAACTCTTCTGTTGGTCCTGCTTCTCCTGGCCAATGCAAAGCAGCATATATAAGTGTGCTTTGTTACATGATTTACGGTGAATGCTTTACCTTGGCCACACGTATTTACTCATCGAAGGCATCTCTTGAGTCCTCGAGACTTCTTTTAGCGCTGGGTGAAGCTTATCAAGATATCTCGAGCCCCTTCTGAACTCCCCCAACAGCAATGCTTGTTAGCTACCATTTGAGTCTAAAACTATCTCAGAACAGCTTCAGTTCTCTGTAATTTGACTCATGAATCCAGCAATGTTGTCCGACCCCTTGCGGGCGATCCAACTCCATATGTGACGAATCTATTTTTGGTATGTCCGCGCATCGCTATTAATTATGTTTGTGTTATAATTAACACAATAACAACATAGGGGACAAATTATACTATGAAATTGGACTAAATTTATATGTAATTGCCCTCCAATTTGAAATTTCACATGTGCAATTACAAATTTTCCATAGCAACTGGGTTTCGTGATCGATTGCCTGAACAAATTTCACGGAGGTCAAGGCCAATATGAAATGCTATTGGCGAGATGAAGACAAAGAAAAAAAGCGTCGTTTTACAAAGTTCAATTCTTAGAGTTCGGTTTAAGAAAAACAAAACTTTTATATTCATGAACTTTAAAAAACCGAAGTAACCAAGAAGCTCCTCTCGATCGGTTATCGTTTCGTTTGTTATTTGTTTACAGTCGAGTGATTTCCCGCGCATTTTGACATACGCACCGGCACACGTCGCCACTTTTTGCGCCTCTCATCGACAACTGCAAGTTTGAAGTTAATTGTATTTTATCTGTTTTGTGGATAAGAAGATCTGTTGTTTTATCATACTAATCGATAATTTTGGAAAGAAAGCTGTCTGGCGAATACTATTGGCAGCTGCAAAACGAAAATACATTGACCGTTCATTTGATTTTTTTGCTGATGTGCTTATTGGATCATTTTCAGGCATTTTCCCTTGGCCTTGAACTGTATAATTAAATATAAATATACATAAATCAATTGTTTGAAACATAAAGCAAAAGAGATATTTGACTTTTTTAAAATATGAGACACCGTTATAGTCAGATAGACGGCACCTCTTATCGTTTTGTTATTGTTAAGGATTTTCTAATGTGTGATAGACCTCACTCATAACTGGTGGCCATTTAAATTTCCTTTGACGTCATTAAAATTAGCCTTCCTTGACTAAGGGGTTAATTTAAATACAGACAAAAGATATCAAAATGACTGCCAGTTGCGAAAGAGGTCTATATGCGTGCTTTTCTATACGTTATTGATGTCAGTGCGCAAGGTCGTATTTCATACTAGTGTCCAATTATGTAGCTGAATAGTATAGCAAAATATTTGTATTTGTTAATTCTTCATATTGTCATGTACTGAAGATATTATATATGTTTTTAGGCACGCATATTGAACACGTTTTGTCTTTGTTACAGTGATTATGTATAATTACTATAACGTCATTATTGTTATTATAATAAGCAACCTGTACTTATTATAGTAACTATTTTTTCTACCAATGAGATACTGGATTACCTTCCATTACAAACAGTAAGTTACATGTTACATGTTGCTTTATCGGTTTTCACGAAAGGAATGTTGTGCTTTCTTGTTTTAGGCACCCTGTAGTTATAAGATTGACCAAGGAGCCGAATTAGTCCTTCCGGCCGAGTTTCACGTACATGGCGTCAGAACAGAAGTAGATGGCTTAGTAACAGGAGTCCACTTTCTCTTTGTGGAAGCTGGCGGTATCATCAGGTTTTCTGCCACAGCCCAAACGGCGCTGGTGGAGAACAGAACCAAAGTCCACGTTACAAATCCAGGCAATATCTCCTTTGCACATGTGGTTACTAAAAATGGCGGAAAGCTGAATCTTGTACGGGTGTACGAAACTTTAGTTTCGGTCACGTCTGCTTTGTTTGAAATCCACTACCAAGGCCAGGTTACCGTCAATCATGGGATATTCTACTCAACAATTGCAGAAATTGAGACACAAGGTAGCGTTATTCTCGACGGCGCAGGTTATTCATCTGCTGCGGGACCTGGTGCAGGCTCTTTATCCTCAAGTGGATATGGTTCCGGAGGCGGGTACGGCGGTCAGGGGGGTACATCCTACTTAAACCACCCCGGAGGACATGCGTATGGATCAGTGTTCAAACCATTAGCCCTTGGTAGTGGAGGCGGGTCGGTGAACGTGATGGGAGGTGCAGGTAAGAATTGTGCTCATTTTATATCGTAATACGGTGAGGTTTTGAAAGCTACTGTAAGAGTTCACACAAACACATTTATCAGTGCTTTTTATCTACAAGACAAGACAGGACAAGGCTTATTTGAGTTCGTGGGTTACAAGAAATATTGTATGAATGCATGAAGCTTCACCAAATGTTTTTGATGTTTTTAATTCGCAGTGTTGTTTGTAAAATGACCTTGATTACTTGTGCCGGAAGGCAACGAGTAAAGGATTGGGCTGCGATTTTTTTTGTGTCACGAATTAGCATGCATGCATGCGCAGTACTAGTGTTTTAATCACGTGAGTTGAAATCCAAGACGGCGAAGAGAAGCAAGCAAAAGTGCTGTTATGACCTACTTAACTATACATGTGCTCGAGCATATATACATCAAGCATGGGAATCGGTTGGTTACGCATGTGGGATCTGACTTTTATCTTTCTAATCATTCATTTTTGTTTGTTGCTTTACCTGTTTTTCTGTGAAAGTGAATAGGAACTCAGTAGAAAAGCTTCGAGATCAAAGAATCATTACTAATGTTATTATCATCATTAATCAGTAACAGATATAGTACAAATAAATCGAATGCGCATGCACAGTAGACACTTATGTCGCAAAATCGAAATTAGCGATGGCATCAAATATTTTACATACAAATGGCTCCGAGACTAATTACAAAACGCGGATAAAACCAAAAATTACTCGAATAGCATAGGTAATCTTTGAGGCCGAGAGCAATTGGCCACTTTAGAAACGAGTTTGGGACTGGGACGAATTTAAGATCGCAAAGGCGCTTGAGATTGTTACTAGGGACAGAATTATGGAAGTGCAGTGTTTGAGGCGTACGGATGACATATTACCTTGAGTAAAATAGATTTTTTGCAGACAGAGGAAGATATTTCAGGAGCAAAGCTTCGAAGTCCAATAGAGGAATGTAACTGCACAATTTTGGGGCGTTGGCTTTTGTGTATAGGCGCTAAAACAACAGGAAAACTCGCTGAGCTTCGACAAAAGTGCGGTACAGGAGCTTTTGTGTTGTATTTTCCGATGCTTTTTGAGCTTATAAATGCGTATTTTAAAGACCTAATTTATTGAATATGTTTTTTCTATTTTCATTTACAAGTTAACGTTGAATAGCTTCTAAGTCCCGTGAAGAATTCAATGTTGTTGTCGCTGTCTCGATACTTTTCAATGTCGAAATAGGAGTTCTTTAATTGAAACTCTAAATTCCCTTTCTCTCGCTTTACTTCGTCAAACTGAGCTCGCAGTTTATTGTTTTCATCTCTACCATCTTGTACTTCACGTCTTAGAGCTTGAATTTGTTTTTCCAGCTGATTCAATTGTTCACAATTTAAGTCAGTCTGTTTTTTGACCGACAGCACTTTACGTCAATGTTTCGGCTCTCTTCTTCGCTTGTGTTACAATCAGTGCTCTGGATTCCTTTGATCGCTTCATCATCGTTATCCTTTACTTTTTATCTTTTGAACTGGTTGATCACATCTCTGTCAATTTTTTCTTTTCTTCTCTCTGCTTTAGTGACAAACCAATGAAGCAGCGTTGGCAAATGCGTACGGCTCATGCAATTTTTCTCCTTATTCTCAGTGATCAGCACAAATGTAAGTCATCGATGATTTTATTTTCAAAGTTTCATTCTTCAAAAATACAACATACTTTTGGCAAAGCTCGGGATCTTTAGGAATACAATAAAACTTGAAATCGGCAGTGTTGTTGCGATAGATATTGTTACAACCACGAAGGAAGCAGCAAAAATTTCGGCGTTTTGTTCCTTTTTTCAGCTGTGTTTGTATTAATGTTTTGAAGAGCTGTCCCCTGTAACGATCCCAAGCACCTTTGCGATTCTAAACTCGTCCCAGTCCCAAACTCGTTTCTAAAGTGGCTAATTGAAGATTAATTTCACGACTGCTATACTTTTCAAAGATTCGTCTAACTAATTCTTTGTCGTAAGCTTGAGCTCAAAGTACCCTGGTTTTTTTTGTTTTTTTTTTTCCCTGCTGCCATATTTCTTAGCCAGAAAAAGGGGGGTTTATAAAATATTAGACAGTTATAAAGAGGGGGGTCATCTATTTTTGGTACATGCTTTGTTTGAGTTGCATAGCAAAATGAAAAGTTTTACGAATCACTGTGTTGAAATATATTTAAATCAAATATTATTATTTAAGAGTAGTGTCCTTCACAAAAAAGTGTATTTAATAACTAACATTTAAACCAATTATTAATGATTATAAAATCTATGAGTTTTTCATAAAGAAATTGAACACAACAATTTGATTATTTCATACGTAAAATTCATTTCAGTTCTCTTCAAAGCCAGCAATATCTTCACGGTCACCATCATTATCATCTGTTGACACATCCTGACTATTATACTGTTTTATATACTAGCACAAAAGCTCTCTGTTCCCTTTGTTTCATCATCAAGATGAAAAGTTTAGGTGTTCCTTGATGGTCCCTTTTGTTGTATGAGTTAACTTGTGTTGCTGAAAGGCAAAAGCAATGTATGGTTTTTGTCCTGCTATCGCTTTAAGGCTCAAATCATCTGGATGAAATTCTTGATGGTCTATAAATTACTATTTTGGATTAATGATGTAGATTACAGTAGTTTCTAATTAATTTTTGCAGTAAAGTTTAATAGGTCCTTGACGAAGAGAGGGGGGCGGGTAGGCTTTTGTAGATTGTGCTCGTAAAGTGAGCATATTATGCTCTTGGCACTGCTCGAAATTTCTCAAAATTATGCT
>JAOCNB020085520.1:0-12029 GCA_026546465.2 Palythoa caribaeorum | reverse complement strand
TTGTCTTTCTTTTCTCAAAGCTGAGTCCGAAGAATGGCAAGCGATATAGCTAAGAAACTGGAATACTCTAGCTGTAAGTAAGATGCATGATTACTATAATTATTGTTAAAAGACTCTATTTTCCCTAATAAAAAAATTCTATCTATAAAAATGTTTCTCAGTTTCACCAAGCGAAAATAGCAGTATTATTGTTTTAACTCTACAAATGAACAGAAGCAGCATTTTAAATCAATTTTAAACGTTTTGGGCTTCAATAAATTTCTATTCAATTTAATTTAATTTTTTTTAGTTAATTCTTATATTCAAAGAGATGGATTTGTTCAAAAGTGAGAAAACTTTAACCCTAGGCCAAAATTCAAATAACACTTTCTTTGCCGAGTAAATGCATAAAAAATGTTCATATTTTCTAAAGAAACAAAATGTCAACCCCAGAAATTCAGCCCAAACCAAAGTTTGAGACAAAAAGATCGGTTAAAATTCAACCTGGGTCTATTGTCAATCATGATTTTGAACAAATTAAAATGGGACGAGAACGTAAGACAGAACGAGTTACATTTTCTTTAGTTTAACATTTTTCCGGGTCATTCTGTATAAAGATGTTACACACATGTTTTATATTAAAACATTTTCTGAGGTACTGCGAGGCCAACACTCGCCCAAAATTAAGAACATTGTACAGAGCTTTAGAAGCAAGCGATATTTTTTTATTTGCAATAGCCCAATTTAAATTAAAACTCGACTCACTTTATCATGAGACAAAAATTATTTTTATCAGCTGCAGTATTAGTAATCACCGAAGTGCCTGACAGTTTAAAGAAATACAGAGCAAAACAGAGCGAAATTAATTATCTTGGATTATATAAAAATCAAAATACGGTTATCTAAACCTTAGCGGGGTTATGGTTTTGGAAACGAACCGAAATATAGCTGAATTTCAACGTTAAAATTTCTGGTTTAATTGATCACATTTAGATTCTGACTCCAAGATGACTTTCGAGATATGTTTTGTTTTATATTCTATACGTATCAGTACACTGTCAAATGTAAAGTTTGTGCTACACGAATGCTGAAGACATTTAATGTTGTTAACCGTGAGAGAAATTAAGAACAAAAAACAGACACAATTAAAGCTCAAGTGTGCAACTGAAAAACAAAGTTAAAGTAACAATGAGCCTCGACCAAAAATTACCGCTTACGCGTGAAAAATTTCTTTAACCTTCTATTACAGATGAGTTAACTGAGAAAGAGAGCCTTTAATTTTGAAAGTTTTTATGTTTTTTTTTTCATTTATATTTATGTTTTAACATAGCACAACGTGGACGCTCAAAATTCATCTTCTTTCATTGCGTTGAAGACTTCTCATCGTGACTGGGCTCCGTTAAACACTTAGTAATTCTCACACCTGGAGTCTCATGTGTAACCTCAAACGCAGTAAATTATTATTACTATATAAGAAACTTTTACGACTTTTAGAAAACGTTTTGTTCTGCATGAGAACTTTTAATAAAATAAATACTAAAATAGCAACATTCCTACCCAATATATATCATCTACCCAATACATCATCATTGTGTATTCATCACGTACCTATTTTCTATGCGTCACCAGTTTTTTGGTTTGTTGATTATTTATGGTCTTTATTCGGTTTAAAGCTAAATGGATTAAATTCAATGGCGCTAAAATAGAAAATATTATACGAGGTTAAAGTTTTAAAATTTACTTTTTGAACTGGCAATCAACTTAGCCTTTGCTCAGATAAATAAAAAGAGAATGCTCGTACTTTCCTTGAAGAAAGAAGCACAAAAGCATTTTTCTTCAACAAAACAAATAACAGAGCTCTTTTCTCGAAGTGGATAAATCGGGATGTAATTCCTTGATGAGCTAAATCACTTTAATTTCTAAGTTTAGAGTAACAGTCGAAATCTCCCGCGCGAATCAGAAAATAAAAGTTCTGTATGAATATCAGAAAATATAAAAGGTTTCTTGCTTTTCGAAGTTCGAAATTTATATTTAAGATAATTTTCCTCCAATGTATCATTTATCTAACCGATTTATGTTGATATGACTTCATTTGAATTGAAATATTGGCTCTTTATTTTTATTCTTTACTCGAGAGCTTCGGTAATTTTCTTATCCAATTTTAGCAAATTCTTGAAATATTAAAGTTACTGAGGTTATTTACCGCTTCCTTTCGTGAAAACCTACTTTGGAATCATGAGTGTTTTTTGTTGCTTAAATTCGTTTTTGTATATATTAAACTGTTTCTATAGAGTTAAACGCCATGCCCGAAAGGTACTTTAACTCTAAGGTTTATCATTGATATTCTCTAATAAAGATATCATAAAAATTTTGGCGTTAATGATTAACCCTCCAAAAACATGTAGTAAAAATCCAAATTGTATCGCGATCTCCTAGTTCCATAATGAATTTTTTTGTTAAACATGTTCAAAATTCTAAGATATTACAAACGAATCGTTATTAGATTTAGCTCTGTCATCAGAGGCTTGCAATTGTTAGGGATACCAAATAGTTTCCTTAATTTTTTAATTCTTTTTGTGCTTGGTAGAGTTGCTCTGGCGAACGCTCGTTTTTTAAGGAATTAATGCTCAATTGTTCGCTTTGCTTTTCCTTTTTTCACTTGTTATGCTAAATCTTTTGCTTTATTTTCTTGTTCTATGGGGCAACTGAACTTCTAACTTGTGAAACATCATCGTTGTTTTCAAAATTCTTCGAAAGTTTGGCCGTGCTCGCTTACTCGCAAGTGCTGGACTTTACTAGTACTATTCCGCGAATTATACTGTACATCTGTTATTGATCATTATAACTATCTACATTAAAGCACATAATTATATAAATCTATACGGTGATATGTTACTACTAATAAAAGTTTGTGAACCGTTTCCTTAATAAGGCCAAACTAATCCACAATATGCGTTTGAAAGATATAAACAATACGAGTTTGAAAAACACTGCACGATTTTTTTTCTCACAAAGTAAGTGACAAAAAATTTTCTCTTTTAACTCAGTTTTGTCAGCTTAAAAGTCTTCTTTTTCCCCAAAAGCGTTCCTAAATTGTATAAATGGTTGTCTTTAAAACAAAAGATGTGATGTAACGGCTATTGTCTAAAACCTGAGACAGAAAACGTCTTCCGTTTAAGTTTTCTCTGAATGATATTGTTCTTGTGTGATTACAAAACACTTTTGCTGACGTAATCAAAGTGAATACGTTGAAATATATCTTAAAAATATTAACCAGATATTGTACACTTATTCACTTTTCTTTTCATTTAAATTAGTATCAATCGGAAGCACCAACAATTATAACCTCATGCCAGGTTTGTGTTGGTATTCTAAACGAGAGTCAAGACTAACTAAACTATGGTTGCATTAAAATCATTTATAGTTTTACTACAAAACTACAGCTAGTTTCAATATTCAATAGAAACAAAAAATATATTTATTTAAACATACCGAAATGCTTGACATTTAATCAACGTGTTTCGCTTTAATTACTGATTGGAGTTTTTTTGGGGAACCTTATATTAAAACCCATCACGCTGGTCTAGATCTGGCTCCTTCCAGTTGAGATTCTTAATTATGTTATAATTAATGTTGTGCTCAAAGATACGAGCTCTGAAATTCGAGTCACAATAATATTCTTTATTTCTATCATTTTTGTAAATGATATTGAGTTTTAGCTCCACACAGTTTATTAAAAGTTCTTTAATCCACTCTGCAAGCAGAAATAGAATTCAAGTACTTTTACGTAAGTTAAGAATCCGTGCATTAATAAAAAATAAAATTAAGACAAATAATAACTTGTTTTTATGAAAGAGTCATATACCATACCGATTTTGCCCACAGGAAACGTCATTAGCGGTTGTAGGGGAGGGTGGGTTGGCTGTTGTCATATTTTTCTATGTGTACGTCGTGAAAAAAAATCGACAGTTTGGTTAAAAACCTTCGACAATTCGGAATCATTTTGATCACAGTAAAATAAAAGATCTTGATGAAGTTAAAATCATTGTTCCGAACAGTTTCATACTTTGAAGAAGGCTTATGGATATATTCATTTGTTGTTTTTTGCACGCTTGCAATATCGAGTTCGCTCAGGGTTGATTATTAGTGAATACTTCGAAAATTTAAGGACAGAAGTTGAAGCAAGCAGGTGCAAAAAACATTACCAAAGTCATGTCGAGGGAAGTTTGTTGAAGACCTTTGAATATATTCATAAAAAGTACTCATTGGACACGTTAGGCTTTTTACTATATCTTTCAGTGTTCTATTAGAATATTGACAAATGCATGTGACATTTCTATAAGATGGGGGTGGGGGTAGGGTCTACACAGAAGCGTCCATATGATGTTTTTTTGTGGGCGATAATCCATATTTGATGCTTTCCTTAAAGAACGGTTGAAGAACTCTTAGGCAACTCGACACAACGTCTGTGTTTTTTAAACACCAAATATTTCATATTGTGCCTGTTATATTTTTGTACCCTTATAAAATTTATTCCTCACTCTGTAACTAAGTAACATGAAGTGACTTGCCTTCTAGTTAAACGCAGAAGTGGTGTAAAATTAGATTTTAGGAAAAAAATAGTTTGAAAAACAAATCCGGTCTAATATCGCGAACAACGATAAAAGGAGCTAGAAATCAAAGCTTTGACATCAGTTTTCACTGACAACGCTCAAGATGCAAGCAAGAGTTCTTCTGACCGTTCTCCTGGTGACAGTCTTGGCTTTCTCCTTCAGTAAAGGAGAGGAACAAGAAGGTATATATGTATATATGGAGAGAGATTATTGTGTTCTTTTGGGGCCTTCTTGTTTCACAATACTGAAACTAGTCTACATTGACATTTTCGATACTACTGGTTCTTACAATAATTGTGTTTATTACTAATCAAGATAGCTATAGAGCTAGTAAAAACTCTACTAAGAAGACAAAGGTCAGATATGACGAACTTAATTGCCATGTTATTGATTTAAAGCTGTACTTATTTAATCCTTTAAGACAAAAACACGACAAATGAGGTGTTGTTAAATTTCCCAACTAAGCTTTGCACTTTTTTTATATGATCAGTTTTGGAGATTAGGATTTTCAGCTCAACTTGATGAATTCTTTATTTCTTATTACCAGTTATATTATTTTGTTTGAGTTATGTTAGGAAAAATTAGATGTTGATAAATTGCCTGGCTCTGAAAGAGTGGAAATAATCCCTACAATTAGCTACATGAACCTTCGGTTAATCCTGTTCTTCATAACGCTCTTTAATTTGAAGAAGTAAATTTGAATTTTTGTTCAAAGTTTCAGCACTTGATATTTAAAACTTTATGGTTCTATTCTGGACATGCAACATAAGTGGCAGAGAATATTCATGGTGTATAAATGAACTTTAGCTAATCCGTGCGTTATCAATATTGCAAAATTTGCCAACTTCAGAATTTCGTGATACAAAAGACATTTTCTGAATCTACATTTTGAGGCAAACGTTACAAATTGAACGGTAACTTTATAGGATTTTATTAACCGGTTCAAAAGTTAGAATGAATAGCACCAATCATTTCTACTCTTCAAGACGAAGAAAATGAATGGTCACTTTACAGGGTTTCATCAGCGAGTTCAAAAGTTAGAATGAATAACACCAATCAATATTTCTACTCTTCAAGACAAACAAAATGAATGGTCACTTTATAGGATTTAAACCAACAGTCCAAAAGTTGAGACAATATCGGTTTATCGAAAACTGCGTTTAGCAGGACAAGGGATAATTAATTTTATATAAAACGAGAAATCGCTACAGTTATTAGTACCAATGTAACTGTACAGAATCCGTGGATCAGATAGTTTAACTTTATTTGATCCAAGACTACAGTTTCTAGATATTTATTGAATTGTGTATGATCAAATGATCTTGTTTTGAAGATGTTCCCAGCTTAGTGGAGGAAATCACAAGCGAAGACAAGGAAGCAGTTGGTAAGGAGATGTTAGATAGTTTCACTAGTTTTGTACCCGGGAGGGGGAGGGTGAGTGTTACTCATTCACAAGTGCTATACGGGTACGTGTCACCTAATTTGCAAAGCGTTTTAAGAACTGGGTGTGTGATTCAGTGCCCGAAGAACCTTAAAAATTAAAATTAAAACAAAAAATAGAACCTCTTTGCTTACCTCCCTTCGTTACTTTTTGGCAGCACGTTTCAAAAGTTGAGTTCTTTTTGACACAGATGCATTTTGTTTGGAATAAGGTGTTTTTAAAACTCGGTGGATCCACACTGACAGCCCGGGGGATCCACACTGACAGCCCATATATAGAACAGGCTATCATTTGGCACGAAAACGTTTTAGAACGGGGTACAATTTGGAGGCCTTTGCGACACATACCCACCTATTTTCAACTCCATCCCCCCCATCCCCCACCTTATACCTCCCGGAGGGGGGAGTTGGGGTTGAACCATTAATCAATCAATATATATATCTCTCTCCTTTTACTTGTCTATCAATCAATTTTATCTATCAATACACGGTGTTAAAACATCGGGCAAAATCCAATTATGCATAAAAAACCAAGATGGATATATAGTAGTTATGCAACGCCTTCGAGTGGGATACCGTGGATTATGCCACTCGTTACTTATATTGTCCGTATAAACACGAGCCTTTATCCGAGTGTGCATACGAAGAAATTATAAGTGATAAGTTGCAGTTTCCGCGGTATCCAACGAGAAAGCGTTGCATAACTAATTTATCCCATGCCTACATCTGCGATATTTCTGCGAAAATTGCCGGAGATATATGAAAATATTTGCAATCTCTGGAAACATTCGGAAATCTTCGGAAATTGGTTTAAAATTGTTTCTAAGGCATTTTTACGATTTTTCAAAATTTTCGGAAAATTTTTGGAGATATTCGGAAGTGTTCGGAAATCTTCGGAAATTTTTTGAAAATCTTCAAAAGTTTTTAGGACTTTTCGAAATTTTCGGAAAATTTTCGGAAACCTTTGGAAATGTTCGGAAAACTTCGGAAATGGGTTAAAACAGAGGGAGGGGCTAAAGGGCGCACTGTCGGCCTCTATTTGTACCAGTTCTTTAAACTATAAACTGACGGAACTACTGATGTTAAATAAAAATTACTTTACCTTTCTTTGTTTTTTGGAATAAGTGCTATTAAAACAAATGCAGGGTCCGAAAACCACATTCGCTATAGGAACATCTATTTGAAGTACGATTCATCGTCTGTGGAGTTCAGACGCAGCTCTTTCAAAACGTTCTATATATTTTAAGGGAGGATTATTATCAAACACGTTATTTTTGGCAAACTTCGAGACATTTTGGCTCATATTTTAGTGAATATTTAGAAATTTCCAATTCCCCATCATAAGGAAGTAGATCGGTAAATAAGAAGAACTCTTAGATAATTCTATATTTTTCATTAAGGTTTAAGCGATGGAAAAACTGTGGGGCAAAAGCTGTTTTTAGAGAAATTTTAGTTTTAGTGAATTTTAGGAATGTTAGAATTGTTTTTCAGGCAATTTATCAACATCAAACTTCTCCTTACATAACTAAAACAAAATAATTCAAATGGTAATGAGAAATAAGGAAATGATAAAGTGGCGTTAGCTTTGGAAATTGAAAAGCCAAATTCTCCCAAACTGCTTATATAGAAATTATGGAGCTCAGTTGGGAGAATTTACCAACACATCATTTTTTGTGTTTGAAGTTTAAAGGGTTAATTCCTTGAAATTTTCCACTTTTATAAGGATGTGGTGCAGTTGTACACAAATTCCAAAAATGAAAATCAATGTCTCATTTGTGTATTTATGCCTCTTAGAATTAGGTAAGCTATTATATGCCCACTGTTTTCTTTACATCACTTTGCTTTGCTTTTAATTAATTTTTCCCTTTTGGAAACTTAGGATGATGGTGTTTTTGGAAAAGATCTCAATAAGAAGTCAAAGGCACAAATTTCACCTCTACATAGTGTGAAAATCAGGGACTGGAGTGGGGCAAAACCAATCAAACTTTGCCATGGCCAAAGACCAAGAATTAGAATTGACTGCAATAGTGATGATTTTAAGGTAGATTTTTTGTGTTTACACACATGTCAGTTTTTTTAAGCCAATTTTCACACATCAAAACCTCAACTTATACACAAACAAATACGGTAGTCATCCATGTCTAAACATGACTGTGTGACTAGGCTCAGTGTTTTAGGCACATCCGCAAAGCACAAATTAGTTGCAAACTTTGAGCTGTGAGCTGTTCATTGTGTGGTTGCTTCATATTATTTTAGATAGCACAATCTGCAGGTGCACTATCTGTCCGTTCAAATCACTGACTGTGTTATTAGGAAAATGGCTAGTTTTCAGTTATTAATTTTTTATTGTTCTCTTTGGAATGTTCTTTACGTACCTTGATATTAATCACTTTCATTGTTTTCATTGTCATTATCATAATCATCACCATCATTTTCACTATCATCATTTTCACCATCATCGTGGCAACAATAATCTTCATTTGCTTGATTGTCATCATCATAATCTTCATAATCATTATCATCATCTCATCATCATCTCATCATCATCATCATCATCATCATCATCATCTTCATCATCATCTTATAAAATTGTCATCATCATCTTCATCATCATTATCTTCATCATCATTATCTTCATCATCATCATCATCATCATCTTCTTCTTCTTCATCATCATCATCTTTATCATCATCTTCATCAGTTTGTAATAACTTTAGCTATATTCTTTCTTTAGGTGGCCTCCTGTGTAAAAGAAATGATTCAAACTCCTTCTAACCACGTTAGTATCAGACATATTTTTTTGTTCTTTGTTTTTTATTCATAATAAATTTTACAAAAATGTTCTAAAATGTAACTTATTTATTGCTTTTACCTAGTTGCCCTACTTTGCAGGCTTGTGAAATAAATTTTGCTCCGACTTTAACGTCATCACACCTTTTGTTGTAAAGTTTGTAACAAAACTTTACTGTTTCAAAACAGCAGAGTCACTCCAATCACTTTAATTTTTTGTTGCATAGGTTCATGTGGATGTTGAGGCAGAAGATGAAGCTCCAAATAAAAAAGAATTTAAAATTACTGACGCAAAAAATTCCAGGTAATGTTTCCCAAAATTATTGACATATATTCAAAAAACTGCCTTGGTTAAAAATTGTAAAATGTTTAAGGCTTTAAACATTTTTGAAAGATAAGTTTGAAACACCAAACGTTTTCTACTAAAATGTCATCTTCAGGGTTTTTTTTGCCGATAAAAGTTAAGTAATTTTATAGTCCTGAGTTACCCGCATACACGACAATAGAGAAAGCGAAAGATTGTAAGCCTGCTTCACACTAGCGACGTTAACATAAGCGCAATTGCAATCGCAATCGTCTATGTTGTGTTTTGTTTTCGCAAGAAACGGAATCCGCAACGGAAGAAGTGTTTCATTGTTACGTTTGGTCTTCCGACGTTTGTGTGTGGTTCATTTTCACGGAGACATTTATAACTGACTTAAGAGCTCTTACGCTTGCGCTTCCGACGTTTACATTGCTCGTGACTGAAAACCAAACTTATCCGGGCAAATTATGTCGAACTTCACATCTATATTACACGCTTTTTTAATAAGAGCCAGTAAATTTTGCCGAGGCTCACTTGTTCTTAAGTTTTTGGCGACTTCAGCCTCAAGTTCTTGAATTGTTCTTCAGTATTTCTGTGAGCGGGTTTTATTAAAACAAATGAAACAAGGTATTGGAAAATGAAACGCCTTGCGCCACACATGTATTGCACTGCTGAATTTGGAGGCGAACTACCTTCATTGTTTGTGGAGCAGTCTCTACAGTGAATCTTTTTATGTTTTATGCCGTATCGCCCAGTTTTAGTTAATTTTCTACCACAAAAACTTTCCTAGTTATCAAGCCTCAGCCTGAGCTTGTTCTTAAATATTGTTCTTAAATTTTGGCAAGTTTGAGCCTCGTTGATTTTATAAAGTTGTTCTTATAAAAAATCGTGTATTATTACTAAACGCGTTAAGTATTAACCAAGTTAGTTAAAGCTTTATGACAAAAGTTCAAAAATTATGCTGAAAACTATTTTTTATTTGCAGCCAAACTCGAGATGCCCTGACGTTCCGAACTCCCCCGTTACGGAAATGCAGTGAAATGACTTCCAGAATTAAACGCCGAGCTTCAATTTCCTCTGCTTGGCTCGACAAATATAAACCTGACGTACCATCTTTGGTACCTTCTGAAGAAAAAGAACCCGGGGTTGCAGAAAACTCCCCACCTAAGAATGTTGATGGAACCTGTAATCAGTTTAGATGTTCGGAGGATGGTGAAATTACGTTACCGCAATCAACGCGTCAGAAAATCCCTCCTTCTTTAAGTGACGAAAAAAACACAAGTGATCCAAGTGATGAGGTTACGAATGTATGTTTAACTAAAGAACCGTCGTCACAAAATCTTAGCCAAGACACAATTCCAAATCACCAAGGTAGATCAAGTGGTGAAAAATCTTGCAATATTTCTAACTCAGAAATTATGAAAGAAGCAAAATCTTTATCACTGCCATCGATGAATGGAAAGCAGTATTCAGCGAGTCCTACGAGAAATGAAAATGTCTTTGATTCCTTACGAGAAAGTAGAGAAGGTTGCGATACTAAAGATGAACAGCAGTCCATGTGTGTGTATTCAAGAGCAGAGTTTGAAGATATGGAATGCGAAATAACGCGTGATTTTAGCCACACTGACAGAGCTCCATGTGAAATAGATAATATAAAATCAATGCTGCTCCGTAAAAACTCGGAAGCGGTTACATCAGAAGAAGATGTTTGTAGTTCAACAACAAGTGATGTGCGTTCATGGGAGGGAATAATTAGTTCAAACACGAGAAAGTCAACCGAATTGTTACCAGAGGGAACTGCAAAAATAAAATCCAGGAGAAAGAGAGACAATGTAGGCATGGATGATGTGGAAAAAGAACTGCACCCAAACAAGAAATTACGCAAAACCGAAACAAGAGATACCTCAGACATCTATGAAGAAGAGCAGCTGGATCGCGACTTTGAACAACAGTAAGCAACAAGAAGCATGTTGTTACTAGTTCTTAGGCCCTGTCCACAAAAATGCGTTTTTGAAAACCTCTCTTTTCATTTTATCGAAGAAGTATGAAAATATTTATATCCATGCTGTTCTTGTTAGATGTTTTCGACCGTCCCGACACTAGACCGCGAAAAGGTATAATAAAACATCCGTTTTTGTCACCAGGTTTCGCTCGATCGTGTTTTCTTTACATTGCGCATGTTCGAAGTGAGCATTGACGTAATCGTTTTTTGAAACCTTCCGTCCACAGTAGGAGCCAGCACGTTCTCGAAAACCTTCACTCTGGAAAGTACTTTCGAAAACCTTCACTCTGGAAAGTGTTTTCGAAAACCTTCACTCTGGAAAGTGTTTTCGAAAACCATCACTCTGGAAAGTGTTTTCGAAAACCTTCACTTTGCACTGAAAATTGAAAAGCCTCTTGGTAGCCAAGCAGTCAGTCAAATTTTGCATATTTTTCAATCTCCAGCTTGTGCGATTAATTAAGCGCCACTTTATTCCGGACTGAAGTT
Organism: Palythoa caribaeorum; assembly: GCA_026546465.2. NCBI lineage: Eukaryota > Metazoa > Cnidaria > Anthozoa > Zoantharia > Sphenopidae > Palythoa > Palythoa caribaeorum. Next base: position 415 of record JAOCNB020085520.1, on the reverse strand, counting down.
ATAATAAACTGGGCTTTTATCATAAGCTTTCTTTTACCGTTCGACAAGTACATTTTGTTTTTTCAAGGAGTTGCTTTTAAGCTTTTTCAAAATAATTTTGATTATCCAAGAGCAGAGGGCTGCTCAAACACATTTTCATTTGACTCAAAAGGATTAAAGAAAAGAGGAAATTTGGGGTTTAAGTATCAAAGAGATAAAGCGTTGAATTAAAGGGCAAGTCTCACCGAAAACGACATCGAGGTTTTACCATTTTAACTGATTCAGCTTGTTGAACTGGTTGTTGTGACAATACAAATTTTATCACTGAGTGATGCCTAGCTAAGCTAAATCCTTTTACGAGCCTAAGTGGTCCATTAGAGCCGGTGCTTATCTCCGGTTTCTGTAGTGTTAAGCGGATGAGAGTCATTGACTCCCC